>JASDQU010790262.1:104162-126432 GCA_032191745.1 Picea mariana
CGGATCTTCGTTGGGTTTGGCTTCGAACTTTGGGATGTCCGAAGGCAACTTCGTCGGCATAGGAGGCCAACGCGGATCGTGACAGATGGGATCATTCAACAACCGTGTTAAATCCGGCAAGTGTAATTTTGCCAAGAAAGGTAGTTTAGGCTGTTGCTAGTAGCCAGGATAAAAGGGTCCTGGGGTTTGACTGGCACTAGGTTGCTAGGAAAAGTTTGGTTGCTGGCCAGGGTTTTGGTAGAAACCTTGGCCCTGACCAGTGAAAGGGTTTTGCGTTTGCGGGGACATCGTTTGCTGATTCCCCATGAAGGACATCGGATTTTGGGCATTCATCGCGCTTTGTGGACTTTGGGAAGGATTGTTCCATGCCGGTCCTGTGGAGAGAGGCATAGCAGCTTGTCCAGGGTTCCATTGATTGTGGAAAGCATTACCCCAGAACGGCATTCCCGTGGCGGGATTGGATCCTTGTCCTGAGTTCCAAGGTCCTGGTATGTTTGCCCCCAGCGCAGGAATAGTACCCTGTGCTAGATTAGACTGTCCAAAGATAGGGGTGCCCCCATATGGGAAAGCACTCGGTGTGAGAATGTTATTACCTACCGCCCCATTCCAAGAGAACGGTGACAGACCAACCGACAAAGTTTGCACAGGTTGTCCTTGACTCCCAGCTCCAAGTAAACTTGTGTGTGCGGGTTGTCCGACGATCTGTTGATGCGGACCCCCGAGCGACGGGGACGAAGGAGGGATACGACCTCCAGTGTAAGGAAAGCATTGAAAGGGCCAGGAATGCCCCCGGGTTGACCTTGCAAGGGAGTGTTAGAGCTCCCTACCCCCAGACCCAAAGTCTATGAAATGGAAGAAGTGAGTGCAGGACACGTTCCTGAACTAGGCATCCAATATGAAAACAGAGTGCCTGTCGCACTGGATGTAAAGGGATTTGTGGTTGCCGCGATGGATGGCGTCGGACCACTTTGCGACGTAGTTGCGGCCGGGGCCATGGTGCTCCAGACCGTCGACGGTGAGTTAGGAGAAGCTTCTCCCGTGGTAACAACAGTGATAGGAATGGAAGAAGTCCCAGTTGAAATGATTTGTTCCATAACTGGGTCAAGCGATAATAGGCGTTCGTAAGATTCGACTGAAATAATAATGTCCAGCCCAAAATCAGTGTCTGAGGTTTCAACCAATCCAAGATTGGCGGTCGATTCCTCGGGGGGTCTTTCGGGATCGAAAGCCCCGGTTGCTTCGAAAGACCCCAGATGGTCTAACTTCCGCCTCAGTGGTGGCGGGGGTGGCTCCAAGATAACCGGCGGCAGGCCCAGAAGCCTTCGTGACCGGCGGAGCTCTAAATCCTCCACTTTGTGAGAAGATTCACGACACGCTAAGGTAGTCTACACGACCAAACAATAACACGCACTAAAAGAAAGNCAAGCAAGCACTATATTAGTAGGAAGAGCAGTTACCACAACCAACACTAGAGTACCTTACCGGTGCAAGTGCAACTCGAATACGGAAGCACCCTCTGGGTCTACTCTGCAAAGCGTTGGTCCGAATTCTGCCCTAGGTACCGCGGTATACCCCCGCAGTCACCTGTGTAAGTCCCTAGAAAAGATAGGCAACTAGTTTACCGGCACGTGAACAGCTATCAGGCGGGTACAGTCGGCAGTCGGAAGACCACAATGAGCAGGGTATCAAGCCCGAAACCTGTCAAGGGTATCAAGAGCAAGTGTTCCGGAAGACAACTGAGGACCTCGAACGGATTTGAGACCCACGAAGCTCCGTGGCAAATTCTAACGACGGAATCCCTTAACAGATCCTCTATATGTGTTCTCCGCAACGCTCAGTCCAGCTTTGGAGGGGTTATCTCCGCTGCCTTTCCTTACGCGACCTCGTGTTTAGCCCCTGTGTTAGAGGGGGGTCCTGAATAACTTTTCGTAACCGGACTTCTACACTCCCTAATGACAGACTCCAATGTTTGGTTTGGGTGGCCTTGGAGAATTTACTCTCCAACCTATTCCAAGGCCCTATCCTGAGCTAATGTGTCCACCCTACAAACAGAAAAGTCTACTTGATTTTATTAAGCGTTGCTTTTAGTGGGATTTTTGAATCTCAAGGTGCGGAAGTGAAACTGATGGTGTGTAAAGCAGACTCAAAGCAAAATGCACAGAAATGCTGAAAACAAACTTTTTCTAAAATGCAAAACCAACAACTTTTCTATGAAAAGACTTCTTTTCTTTTTCAGATTTACTAAGATTTTATGCAGTAAATGGAGAGAATTTTCACTCAGATCTGAGAGCTACTTATACTAAACAAGTACTGCAAAAACTTATGCAAAAGAACTTCTTTCCTAGCTACTGCTGCAACAACTCAATCCTCAATCCAAGAAGAAAAATGAAGCGAAATATTGTTTTTTATTTCGTTGTAAAATCACACAACAAGGAAAAATGATGACAAGATCAAAACCAAGAGAATGGAAAAGAAAAATCTAGCTTAAAGCGCAGATCGCAAATAGAATCAGAGCATGGAATGGTTAAAGCAATCAAACAATCACTAATTCCAACACTTGCCTAAAAACCATGAAATAAATGTTTTCGCTCTTTTGTCTTTTTTATCAAACAAAATCAACCAACAAGCACAAGATAAGGGAGAAACACCCTAACCTGTTGACTGTGCAGCCTCAGACTCTAAACTTCTGAGAGGAACTCTTCTCACCACAGGAGGGGATGACTGCCCCAACCAAGCTGAAAAGCTACCTAACAGACCCGCGACTGTCACCAAGACAGCCCGCGTGTACCCGCGTGTTGAACCACTACAGAGCGCGGGTATCCACGTGCTAAGCCTAAGCAGGCCGCGGGTATGTTTAAAAACTAAGAAAAAAAACACACACAGCCAATCTAGTCCTAAAAAAGGCTTCTGGTACTGATAGCCAGAGTCTCTGACAGGCTGAGATTCTATCACTCTAACAGAAAAAACAAAAGAAAATTTGCAAACAAGAAAACAAATGTAAAGAATGGCCGACACTATCACCAACAAGATAAACTTGCACAGAAAAAGGGGGATTTGAGTCCTATAACCCCGATGAACCAGAGAGTCCTTGAATATGGACTAAGGACAAGCTGGTGGCCTATCCCTCAGGCAAGAACTATCTTATTAATATTAAATCCTATTGCCGACACTTGCAAAACAGACTGAAGAATCAAGACAATAAACTAACAGAACCCAGACAGGATCCAGAAAGCCCCCTGAGAAGATAAACCTCTGACAGGGAAGAGGAGACTGCCTCTCTAGCTTCCTGAAAACTACACGCTACTGAAACCACTATAGCCCGCGGATACCCGCGTGCTATAGACAGTTAGGGCACGGGTTACCCACGTGCAGGCCTTCTACAGGTCGCGGGTACCTCTATGTGTCCTGAAAAGAAAATGTCGAGCATCAGTCAAAGAGAACTGGTATTAATAACCAGGCTCTCTGCTAGCTTTCGACTAACATAAAACAAAAAACAGCAAAGAAACTGAAATTTAATTCTCTAAACTACCAAAAGATCTTTCACCAAACCAAGAGACCCTAAGAGTAAAATATCCCCAGTGGAGTCGCCAATTCTGTTGTGGGGTATTCTACCCTATGGACTAATAAGCTAGGGCTCTAAACTTATACGCAGATCATGACCCTCAAGACTTAACTTTTAACCTTCTACCCAAATCTGAAACCCCGATTTTCACATGCACACAAAAGAAGAATGAACCAACATTTTTTCGATGGCTGAAGTAGATCCTCCGTTGAGCTCCTTATCCCCTTACTACTGCTGCTCCTTCCAAAAGCTTCCCTGCAATCAAGACAAGACTATGCATGCATGCTACTGATCTATTCTAAGGTTAGAGATAAAAACACAAATCAAATAACATAGATAAGACTCATGTATTCGGGACGGGAAAAGTATCTTTTTTATTAACTTCAATATGAACCAACTTACAATGATTTCTGAGGCCGGTCACCATTCCACGATCCTGATCCTGGGCTCTTCCTCTTCTTTTTGTCCTTCAACTGCTGCTGCATGAATTTCTCCTAAATCTTGAGGCAAGGCTAAAGGGTTGGGACAAAACTGGCTTGGCAATTTGGCAGAGTTTCTTTGCTATGATTTTTCCTCCTTTGAATAGTACCCCTACCCCTCCTTTTATAGGCTAAAAGGAGCTAGGGTTTTAGGCGAACTCTCGGCCATGCATGGCTGGGAGTTCTAGTTAACTGTCAAAAATCTTTTCGTTCCGACGGTAACTTTCCGTTTTTTGTGATTCTGAAGGCACCCGCAGGCTGTAGTGGGCCTGCTAGCGGGGCCCCCGCGGGCTGTAGTGGGCCTGCTTGCAGGGCCCGCGGGCTGTAGTGGGCCTGCTAGCGGATGCTTTTAAAAATGGAGTTTTTAGAAGAGTTGTTCAGTAGTTTTTTGGCAAAGAAGGGATATGAGTTGGCCTGATGCCAGGTAAGCATGTGTGGTGCAATTTAGGGTTATAACACATTGTGTCACCTTTGTAAATCCTTCAATCCTATCACATGTTGTTATTAAGTGGGGATGTTAAAATATTTATACACTTAGAAGTTAGTTAAGGTCAACTTGGTATAATTTGTCTTTAGGTAAAGTATGTTCCATTGGTCTGTTTCTTTATCTAGGATGCATTTGTACTTATCACGATATGTTCTAGACATAAAGTAATCCGATGGTTCATATTCTCTTTTAAACTCATATCTAATTGGTCCACGATCTTGTTTAACGAGCATATAGGGTATATTATCACACAATATATACTTTCCCAAATCCCAAGGCAAGTTAAATAAAATTGGCGTAACAAGGGGTTGACCTATCACTATCACCTTAATAGGAAACCGCTTTTTGTTTAGGAGTATGTTAAGATTACCACAAGGGAGACGTCCCTAGTGACCTAAAGGGTTGGTGAAGCTAAACCAAGGATGCAAAGATAATCCCCCCTCTCATTGGTCACTCAAGAGGAAAGTTCTTACCAAGTTTTATTTCTTAAGAGATGAAGCAAATGTAATGGATGAAGTGTACCTGCCCAGAAGCTTACAACAAGAAAAAATATGGTAGTTTCAAGTACAAAATGATGTTAGTGCTTCAATAACAGAATAAACCATTGAAATGTATGTTGGCTGATATAAAATTGCAGCACAATGAAGTTTTACAACAAGAAGAAGTATTTTATAACAGTTGTAATAAATATGCCTCAAAATTGCTTGAAAAGACAACATTTACTAGGAAGAATGATAATCAAATGTCACAAGCAAATTTAGAAGTGTTTAGCTAGTATCTATTGTAGATAATGCAGAAAATTTTATGCTTCAAGATGGTTGTAGCAATGATTGTAACAACAACAAGGTAGGGTTAGTTTACTAGGCTAGGTTAGTGTTAGTGTTAGTTAGTGAAATCTAGAAAGGTTAAGGTTTGAGTGTTGATATGATCTCTCAAAGAAATAAGTGTAAGGACTAGTGCCTTTGAGGGGTTATGGAGTCAAAAGTTCAACAACATTCATTTGGAGTAAGAAACAAAATGATTGTCTTCATCCAAGTAAGGGATGAATCTTATAAGAGTAGTAACTTAAGTCTTCTTAAGATTCAATCTTTAGGGAGGTGAGCTACTAGAGGGTAGGCACTTCTAGGCCCTAGTGGTTTTCCTCATTCTTAGATAATTGAAAGAAATATTTAGATGCAACAATGATTGATCAAGGATTTTGAAGTGCTAGCACTTTAGGGATTTAGAAGCTTGTCAAAATTAACCACCTTAGCAAAGTCCAACAAATTTAGAGCAAAGAAATAGTATCTTAAGTTATTCACTCCTAGGGTTTTTCAAGCAAGAAATTTCATAATATTTAACATTAATACGAAAATAGACCATAACCATTCAAATGAAATGAAAAATGTAGATTTACTTACTTCACCGAGAATAATCAAGACATGAAACCCTATATTGCCAAGTAACTTTACCAGAAAATGATCCAAGTTGCAAGTAGAAGACTCCAAGAGAGGTGCGCCTCACAATTGTAGCCAATAAAACCCTAAGTAGGGCGCAAATTTCAGTCCACTTCTCTCCAAGTGAGAATTGTTATGTAAAAATGAATGTACTTTCTGTTTATTTATACAAAATATTTGACCTTTAATTAATTTTAGGTCAAAATAAGGCTGACCTGACCAATTTACAAATAAATTCAAATTTGACATAAATAAAATTAATTAACATCTAAATACACCTCCAAGGGTGATGGCATGCCCTTATAGGGTGTTGTTGAGGCCCTAAGGTTGAACATTGAGCCTAAAAGGTAGGGATCTTAGCCTCCAAAGGCCCCAGATGAATCCCACACGCTCCACTAGGTTCATAAATTCCTCCAAAAGAAAAACCCTAGCTCTGGATGATGTCCACGGTCATGATGGTGATGTCCCAGGCCTTCAAGGACCAACATCCATGTGGAATATCAAGATCCCCCTGGGTCTAGGTATTCCAGGGTGCCTCCAAAGGAAACATCCTTATTTCTTCTTGGTGCAAATCTTCAATGTATTATTACCCCTGGCTGGGGTTACAACATCCATCTATGGGATTTAAGCCCCCATGAAGGCCCGAGATAATCATTCCCTCATGTGTACTTGTCCACTAGGAAAAGTCCTATAGAAACAAAAAGTACTCCCTCTAGGGGTTCATAAGTCACAGGGATCATAGCATGTAAATCACTTGCAATAATTTAATTACCCAAACATGTGCATCAAACCCCCCTTTAACCCAAACAAATGCTCAACTACATTATTCAATTTGACAAGTTATGTTTGGAGAAGGTATCAAGGTGTCCTATTGGGCCAACGTTTGTTAAGTTTGGGGTGTTTCCTAGGTGGGATCTAGTCCAGATCATGTAAGTGTATGAGGTGGTATGGGGTAAGTGTTTGGGCATAGGGTGCATGTGATAACAAGGAAATGTAAAATCTTACCTATGGGTTCCTTCATAGAGGGCGAGTTGCACCTTTTCATAAATGTTATTGTTTCCCAGCCCATTCATTGGCTTTTACTCTTAGCTTTATTTCTTTTGATCTTTTTATTTTGTGATTCAAGGGAAATAGTTGAGGGCCACTGTCCTATCTTGATGACCAGAAGTGACAGCGTTATCCACAAACATTTCATGGAGATGAGAAGGTTGGATCGTGATGAGACCCCCTTTTTCTTAGCTATGCCACCAAGATCCACTACCCTGGTTTAGCGACCAGATAGGTGGTAATTTCATATCACTACATTCTCATGGTCATAATAGGCCATCTAGTGATGAGACCTCCTATCCATCAACTAGTACCTTGAGTGTTTATGTATCTTATGGGTCCCCGTTTATTACTGAGAATATTTTCACAACTTTCTTGGGGATCCCTGGGCAAAGCATATCAAAACTTTCAATATTGGATTTTAAATATTTTCAACTACTTTTACCCTCTGGGAGTTTATCCCCTTCTTCCCACGAGGTAAGCTACAAATATTCCTGGTGTAGCCAATCCCAATGCCCAAACAAAGGTAGGAAAGATGACAAGAATAAATATGGAAAGTGGTAAGTATGGAGGGAACTGACGATGACCTTTCATAGACCCACCTAGTGGAAACCCATACTAAAGGGACATCAACTTACTAGGGCACAATGTCACTATGTTGGCTCTTGAACAAGTTTTGAGGAAACATTGGTCATGTTTGACCACTTTTGGGACTTCGACAAGTTGGTCGAAGATGGAGCACCTAGGAGGAGATGAGATCGTGGGATCTCACGTATGTTTTGGACTTGTGGACCCAGCAAAGGGTTTATTAGGGTTTATGTAATGGTTGTGGGATGTCGGCCCATGGGTTTACCCATGTTTAGGCCTTTTTGTAAATGTATAAATAAGTAGCTAAGCGATGTAAGAGGCAAAACTAGTTGCCTTTGTGAAAGAATATGTTAAGACTTGTGGAGCTAAGTGCAAGTGCTATGTGAATTTATTTGTGTAAGAAAAATGTGTAGAGTAAGGCTCTGTGCTACTAAGGAGTTGGCCTTGTGCCTTGAACTTATTTTGGGAAGCAGGATCTGGTGCATGGCGCATAGATCTCCTATACTCTGTGAAGTTTGGATTTGTGGCTTTGTGCATAGGAGAAGATGAATGTAATAAGATTGAAGACTAATAAAGAAGAAGAAGAAGTTGGTGGATGTAGCCCCACATGGGAGTGAACCACGTATATCCTGTGTCTTGATGTGCTTTGTGCGATGTGAATTATGTTGTTTATCTGCTTAGTGTTGTTTTTATAATGCAGGATGAATGCATCTAATGTTTTTTCTTAGTGTTAAATGGTATTAAATAGGAATGAATTCTATATCTAAGCTAATTCTATGTGGTAAGTGAATGAAAGTGCTTGATATTTATTATTACTGCACTGATCTGTCATAAGGGTTTTATCTGCAATGTCAATGAGACTCAAGAACTAATGCATATTGATGTCTAAGTGCTCTGATAAGTGTTGTAATCATAGATCTGTGTCCCAGCTTAGATGTAGACACCTGAGTTATGCAACCTCCATGCCTCTACCTCGGGTGAGACTACATCTGCTTCATAGGTTTTGTCGAAAGGGTTGGTAGTTAGGGTTTTGTTGGTGTGTTGTTGAAGCATTGAACCCTGGGTCTGCCCTTGTGCCAACAAATGGTTCTGTTGTCGGGACATGAAACTATGATTGTTGGGAACTAAAGAAAAGAGAAATATATGTGCATAGATTTGTTTTTGTAATGTGCAGTATTCTACTTGACTTGTGAATCTATGTGCTAAGAAAGAAACCTGATCTGAAGAAAAGAGGTATGATCTTAAAACTTTGTGCTCTGGTAAGGGTAAGATAAGTGGAAATGTTTTCTTAGAAAGTATGAATATAGGTATGTTTGATAGATTCTATCCTAGTCTAAAAGCTAGGGCACAGTTAGAAGAAATAGTTGATCTGAATAAATTTGATAGAAAAAGAGAAAGATATGTCATTCTTATGCATATAAATAATTTTGGGACTAATAAGTGGATGCAGGAACCTAGAAAGATTTTTTGCAGATTGCAGGTCCATCACTGTGATCTCAGTATGTAGTACAGGAAAGTATGGGGATCGTTCAAAAGAAAGAGATTATTGATACTATGTTATAATTGTAGAAGACCAGGACATATTGCTAAGGAATGCCCTGGTACAGGTCATATTTGTCTTTTTTGTAAAGATATTGGTCATGAGGTCGAGGATTGTCCAAGGATGATCGCTAAAGTTGAAAGGATGAAAACGACACAAGAAAACTATAAATAAGGTCAAGAGGCTAAGGATATTTCAAAGAATGATAAAGAGAAAGAGTTAGAGACTATGTTAATATAGTTACAAGAAGTAATGGATGATCACATAGACACAAATTTACTAGAGATCCTAAAAGAAAAATTGTGCATAGTTAGTAGAATAGAAGACTTCGACATAGACTGTGTATTGGATGAAGAAACACACGTGAATATTATGCTAGAAAGAACTTGGGAAATTTTGGGAAAGCCTGCTATGGTACCTTCCCTGGGAAGGATAGGCTTGTTCAAAGGAAAGATGATAACCCTGTGTGGAAGAATTACTAATGTACCTATTATTATCCATGAAACATCGACTGAAGAAGAATTTCAAGTCATTAAATTTTTTGAGAACAACACCCCTTTTCCTCTTTTGTTAGGAAAGAATTGGATTGAGAAGGATCAAATCATAAGGAAAGCAGAGAAAGAAGCCACAAAAAAGAAAAAGCAAGAGCTAAGGGACTAATAGAAGAACAAGAAAATAGAAAATTAGAGTGACTAATAGAAGAACAAGAGGATAAGTCGAAGCAACAGAGGGAAAGAGAATTAGTTGTTGAAGTTGAAATAACGCAAGAAGGTTTGAAGGACCTATCCATGCAACAAAGAAGAATACCTACCCTTGAGTTAATAAGAGAAGAGGTATTACCTTTGAACCCTTTGAGAGCTCATCAACAGAGCGAAGCTACTACGCTAAGAGAAGATAAGAATAAGAATGGAAAGAGGAATCCAAAGACTCATATCATAGGAAAGAAGGAAAGGAAGCTCAGTAAGAAGAAAGACAAGTTATCAAAACTACAAGAAGTTCCAGAGAAGGCTTCGCAGGAGGCAGATTTGCAAAACTTGAACCTCGCCGGAACAACAGAACCACGCAGAATGGGACTTCTCCACGACGAAGCTATATGACCATTGGAGGTGCCCCAATCATTAGATTGATGCCCCAAAATGGCTAGAAAACACAGTTATGAGTAAATGGACCATTGATACCACACCATAACAGACGTATTCACATTGATGGACACATTTTTGCCTGTTGGAGGAATCTGTTATGATGCTTTCTTACTTAACCCGTCCGATTTTGCACCGAGACCACTTTTTGCCACCCGTGATTATCCAAGATGACAAAGAATAGATTGTATATCGCATTTTTATTTCTATACCTCACCATCCATTTGATTACCTCACTTGTCCATTCACCTACCCAATCTATTTGGTTACAAGTGTGAATTTTGGGTGAACATAACGTGTTAGAGAAGTCTATGGAGGAGATTCTCGTGGCTCTCATAGATGAGAGAGTTATGTTTGTAGGAATATAAGCATCGTCAACTGGAGGACTGTAAGAATCCCCCTTGACTAGACGTCGATCTAGCCATACTATTGAGAAGCGAAGCAAGAACCGTGATAATCTAGCTAATGTGAAGCAGATCCCGTCGGTCTTACCGAATTATATATTGCCTTTGGCCAGCACGGTTAACCGCAACAGTATCCCACGTGACTTTGAGTACACATTTATCACTGCATACATATCAAAGGGGATACACATAGTTGTACCCCAGTTAGGACAGATCCCAGATCTGAAGAACAACGACTTTAACCTTGACGATAGAAAGAACTACGCCATGCTTGTGCCCCATAACTATTTGATGAAGGTGACTAGGAAGAAGTTGTGCATAGTCTCCCAGCCATGGATTAAGGAGCTGGTGCAGTCCATAATCTTGAATGTAATGAAGATCCCTCACTTTAACTGACATGAGGAGCTTAACGCTTGCGTTAAACTCCTCCCTTTGTGCTATCATGGAGGATATATGTAGCTCGACAGGCATGTTACTGTGGATCTGAAGATGATCCACTTGATTATAGGATTGAGCATGCAGGGACCATACCCTCAGCAGTTCTACCCAGGGAAGACTTCAGATTGGTCTCTGGAACAATGCATAAAGGAGGATTATGGTGATGTAGAAAAGGGAAAGCGAGGCTACAAGGTAGCCTCCATCTAGGATGGCACAATACGCCTCGCTTGTTAGCTTATAGCTGGCAAGATCGTCAGAAAGAACCGTCCAACATAGGTTACTAGGTTCATAGTAGACCTCATTGGGAAGTGCATGGAGGGTATGCAAATGAACTGGGTGAGCTACCTCGTCAACGAGCTCGAGAAAGACTATCGCAAAGCACAGGATCAAGGGTATGAATTCAATTTTAGTTGGTTACTTATATTGTTCACATTTGTCGCTTGGAAAATTCTGTAAGGAGCAACATTTCCAAAAGTTAAGCCATCAGATCCATTGGCCGCAAAATTCTCTACCTTGTGGTATACGAATGACATGTCAAAGTAGTGGAAGTCGAACGTTGTCTTCCATTCCTACTACCTGCAACTGAAGCGTTCTATTGAGGCATTTCTAGGTATGACGCCAAACACATTTCCCCAGTACAGACCGGTAGCAAAGTTCCATGCAAATCGATACTTTGTCTACATCATTGCACGTAGGGATGAGAGAAAGGAGGATTTGCATTCCTATTATAAGTTGACCGACAAAGACATGGAGGATATCACCAAAGAATTCCCAACATATTTCCTTGTACCGGTTGAATATGAAGAACTCTCCGAACTCGACATCATAGGAAGCCCCTTGGTCATCCGGGTCGAGCATAATGGACAAACTAGCGTGAAGAAAAAGAAGAAAAAGGAGGAAGTCCAATACATAGAGACTAACAATGCCTCAGAGGAAAGTGTGCCTGACTCACCTACAAGAGGAGGAGGAGACAAAGTAAATGGAGAAGGAGGCGGGACTGAAGGAGAAAATTAAGGAGAAGGCAAAGTTATACCGCTGAAGGATCCCCCTACCGAGGCCGAAACATCGAAGAAGAGGAAGGTTTCTCTGCAGAAATCCTCAACAAGAAAGAATAAGTGTGCCAGTAAGCCCAAGATGAAGGAAATGCTCACAGAAGATGATGTCGATATAATCATCGCAAATGTGGAGGATGATTCAGAGGATATCTTCCAGTTATATGAAGCAAAGTAGGAGATGTTGTATGAAATAATAGAGATGGAGCTGAAGGAGATACAACAAGCCATTAATTCGAGACGCGCAGTACCTACTGTGCTTTCTTCATTGAAGATTGTAGAATTGGGGGATGATCCCACCCAATTACAAAGACTAACATATGAAACAGAGGCTCAACTTCGTCAAGTCCATGAAGAGAAGGAGAAGGCTAAGAAATCCTTGAAGCAAGAAAAAGAGGAGGTATTAGAGAAACTACAAGTTGTGCAGTCTTGCGTAACCACCTACGAGAAGGAGAAAGATGAAATTTGGGTGATTTTTGAGGAGGACAATGCAAAGATACAGAAAGAAAAAGACCAGTTGCTCACAGAGTAGACTGCAGTCAAAGAAGCAGTGACTAAAGCACTTCGCTCTATGTCGGGTTTCGCACATGAGGAACCAGAGTCAGTCAAGATGCAAGTGGGGAAGCTCATTGAGGCCATTCAATAGCTTCAATCATGGGTAATGGAGTTTGAGATTCAAGTCATACCTAGCACTCCGTAGGAAGTGCACGATCAAAGGGAGGAAGCTGCCAAGAGCATAGTGGAAAGAATCAGAAACCTTGCCTCAAAATCTAAGCAGTTGAGCAATAGAAGTGTACAAACTTATGAACTCCTCGCAAAAGATTCAGAGATGAGGAAACTAGAAGCACAACTACAGGAGACACGACAGCAGGCACTGATAGTTTAGGTGTAGATGAAGTCACTCACTACAGTTGAGAAAATGAAGATATCACAAGAATAGTGCGCGGCCCAGTAGTAGATTAATGCTATCCAGAGTAGAGTCCTAGAGGTTACACAGAGACTATAGTCGGTGCAGAACGAAGCCTGCATGATTTTTGAAGAGATTGAAGGACAAGGCTTGTAGCTAGACCAAGTAGTTGTGACAATGGAACAATGCATGGAAGGGCCTCTTACAGAACATGTGATTTAGGATTTCATCGAGCAGGAAGCTCTAGGGAAGAAGTAAGTCGAGGAAGATCAAGCTTATCTCGAGGCCTTTGAAGTAGCATTGCCCATATATGAGTGACATGGGATGAGTCACAGGTGAGGGTTGGGGGCTTGTTGGCCCTTGACCAAGTTTTGAGGAAACATTAGTTGGGTTTGACCACTTTTGGGACTTTGACAGGTTGTTCAAGGATGGAGCACCTAGGCGGAGTTGAGATCACAGGATATCACGTATTTTGTGGACATGTGGACCCAAAAAAGGGTTTATTAGGGTTTATGTGACAGGTATGGGATGTTAGCCCATGGGTTTACCCATGTTTAGGCCTTTTTGTAAATGTATAAATAAGTATCTAAGCGATGTAAGAGGTAGAACTAGTTGGCTTTGTGCAAGAATATGTTAAGACTTGTGGAGCTAAGTGCAAGTTCTATGTGAATTTCTTTGTGCAAGTAGATTTTGTACAGTAAGGCTTTGTTCCACTAAGGAGTTGGCTCTATGCCTTGACCTAATTTTGGGAAGGAGGATTTGGTGTGCGGAGCGCAGATATCCTGTCCTCTACGGAGTTTGGCTCTGTGGCTTTGTGAACATGAGCAGATGAATGATAGAAAATTGAAGACTAATAAAGAAGAAGAAGAAGTTGGTGGGTGTAGTGATCTGAAAATAGAAGGCTGGCTTGTTATGCTATGCAAGCACCCTCTACTTCAACAAAAATAAACCTTACAGGACCTTGCTTCATGTGTTAAAATATGCAAGATGGTTTATGTGTTAAGTTCATGCTTCTTCTTGACAATGTTCATGTGTGAGGAAATGTGATTTTAAAAGGTTAATTATGTTCTATAAAAAAATACACAGCAACATAAATTGCAGCAAATAACACATCAAACTCACAACAATAACCAGATGATAAAGGAGTTCACCCCTCTCTGGGCTACATCTCCTTGAGCCTCCTTCAATGGACTTGGCTCTTTGGGATTAGTTTTTCAAATGTTCTTTTACAATCTACTTCTCAACTCCAATGGATTTACAAACTGTACCATTGGGTTCAGAATACATAAAACCCCAAAAATGACTATTAGAACTCTGAAAATGGATCTTGTCTCATCTAGTCATGACCTCTTCTACATGTGGCCTCCAAGCTTCCCTAAGCTTCTTTGTGGTAAAAACACCTGTAAAAGTCCTCCAATGGATTTGAAACCTATCCCAATGTGTTCAGAGCATAATAATTAGTCAAAAATGACTATTCAGTCATAGAAAATAGACATGTGCTCATCTGAGCAAAGCCTCAAACAATGAGGGCTTCAAGCTCCCTAGAGCTTCCTCAAACTTCCATGGTTAAAAACCTACAAAAGAAGTCTTCAAATGGCTGTGAAAGCAGTGCCAATGGACTCAGAACGTCCAAAAACCCCTAGCTGGGCTTTTACAGCACCTCATTTGGCCAAAAACTCAAGAAGTTAGGCCTCCTGCCATTTTTCTCCTTCAAGCTTGCTGTCTTTGGTTCGCCATTTTGCACCTATGTGTGAATGAACCTGACTTCTGGGCGTTTTCCGTGCCTAAACCCAGCACACATGTGCATCCCAAAATTGGTTCCAAAATGTCGCATCGTTAGCAGATTTTTATCCCCCGAGGACGGAGGTGTTGGGCGCATGGGGGACCATATGGCCACGTCCCGCGCATAAAAAGGGCTAACTGATTGAATGAGTGAACCAGAACTTGACAAGTGGCGGGCGCATATTTGTATGACCATTTAAAAAAAAACAAATTGAAACCCATTTCAAAACCCCGCGCTCTACACACCAACAGGCACAGTCATATAATGGCATGGAATCGGGGGTTTAAGCCCAAAACTCCGCGCGCAACCATATGTGGTCATGTGTTAAAAAACAATGGAACTGTGGCTTATTTTTAATACCTCCCACACGCATATAATACATGGTCACATGTATAAACATAGAATATAACCGTGTGGTGAACTACCCTTATGCACACGCCAATTATGAAAAGGTTTGGTCATATGTAATCGCATAGAACCGGGGTCGAGGCTAAGCCCTGGCCCGACCCCCCGCCGGTTACAACATTTTATAAATTCAAATAGTTTAAAACTCATATACATCACAAAATCCAACGCGTGGCCTAGTGGTTGGGTGGATTATGGTAAGTCATTGCACGGTGGAAAGGTTCGAGGTTCGACCCCCACGGACCCATAAACTATTAATAAACCAAACAAATGACCAATAGCCAATAAACAGGTGCCACATGGCAGCCCATGATTGGGCCACGTGGCACCCTACCATTTGCCCAAATGATGCCACGTCTCACAATCTAACTCGCTTAACTGTCAGCCAATGAATACCTGCCACGTCAGCTGCCAGGTGTGAGTTGCACCCTGCCACGTCAGCATGTACGGACCTGCCACGTGTCCTGTATGGACTGTACGGACAGGTACAGTTAGCATCAAATTTTTGCCTGTTTGGCTCGGCGAACAGATCGCGATATCTTCTCCATACAGACTCCGTTTGAGAAAGTAAATATACCGCCAAAATCAGGAAGACGAGACAGACGCAATGGCACCGTTTTCATTGCATTCTGAGCACTTTGAAATTTGAGCAAATTTTGATCCCCTGATCCAGATTTTGATCACACCTTCCCACTGAAAGGCTTTTGGACCCACAAAAGCATATGATTATCTATCTGAGATTCAATACTCTTCTTCTTTCCAGTTCTATCAATAGATTCTACTTGAAAAGTCTTTTCGACAATCACCTGGATACTTTGACATGCCTTGCTTTGCAACTAGCTATGTCCCTCAACCACTGCTCTCTGGCTGCTACTGACCCACTATTCTCTCTGCGCTTGGAATACTGCCAACCTTCCCACTGAGAATCAAGTCCCTCTTGTGAACTCTTTGATGTCAACAATCCGCTCTCCAATGGCTGCAAAAAATTTCCTGCGACATCTTGTCACAAGCCAAGAAAACCATCAATCTCGGAAACAAATTGACACAAGACTGAAAATGATGACAGCAAAGTCTTTTTGCTCATCAAGCAAACTGTCGCATCTTGTGCTTCATCAAAGCACATGGTGTTTTCCTCTATCTCAATGTACTCAAAATTGACTTACAAGCCAACAAACATCATCGACTAAACATAAGTTGAAAACATGATCGACACCACATAGTCGTCAAGATAATATCGACACAAGTCGAGACTCATGTGAAATGTATCAACCTTTCAAAATGACAAGTCTAAAAACATGATAAACAATCATGCTACAATCATGAGTCATTCATTATGACTATCATCAAGTTCATTGTTTATGCACTCACAAAATCAAATGCATGTGCATAGCTCTTCCACACTCCTTCCAGAATAAACATAGGTACTTAAACCCAAAACATGTGGGTACTAAAGAGCTGAATATGAAAAATGTATATGGCTGTAACAAACGAGCAGCATACCCCTCTTTTACATGTTCTTGACGAGGAGGTATAACACAAGTATGCATTCAAAAGTAAATGCATTCACATGCAAACTTGTATTTTACAAGTTATGATACTGCTGCAACTTGTCAAACTTCAACAAAATGAAAAGATAAGACTGAAATGTGCATCTACTGCAGAAAAAATGCAAGCCTTACTTACTCAAGAAATCTAACCATTTCTTACCAAGCCAACTCAATGGTGAATTCTTCTGCTGAAAGTTGTCTTCTTGTGAATCATTTTGACTCACCTCAATGATGGAATCTCCTCTTCCATTCTCGCCAATCTTTTTATCCAACTGCTTCTTGTGCTGTGGATGAGAGGTTGGATGCAATGTCCAACATTGGTCAATGAGATGACCCCTCTTCTGACAATGAGTGCAAATCTTTTGCATGCTCTTTTCAAGTTTCCTTTTCTTGGAACGTTTCCTGAACATGGTCAATATTTTCCAACATTTTGAAACATGATGGTTATATAAACCACAATATGTACATGGACTTTTTCTTCCATTTTTACATGCAGATTTATCATGCTTAACATAATCAAAAGCAACTGAATTATAGGAAGATTTATACCTTGAACATTCACCTTTATTGCCTCTTTGAGGAGGTGAATTTGAAGAGTTACAAGCTCTCTTTTGAAGACCAACAAATCTGTTCTTGTCCTCATGGCTGTCACAACTCTTTTGTTTCACACATTTGCATTCATCTTGAACACAAGTTTTGCATGCTGAAGAGATTGAACTTTCAACAAAAGTTCTTGAACTTTCACCTTTATAGTCTTCTTGAGGAGGTGAACTTGAAACAAAATTTGTTCTTGGAGCTTCTTCATTTGTTTTCTCAACTTTGGAATTTGCTCCATCAATTCGTTCATAACCAAGACCACAATACTTGGGTCTCTCTTCAACAACAATAGGCTCAACAATGCCTTGTGCATGCTTGCCTAACCCTTTACCTTCATAGCCCATTTTTAACAATAACTTGGACCCTATTCCTCTTGTGTGATTTTCAAAAACACCAAAGCATTCTTCTTGAGAGGAATTTCAAGATAAACTAGCATTACATACCTCATGTTCATGCATGTACTTGGTAAGGGTTTCTTTTGCTTCATGGAGTTGATTCTCCATCTCCTGCAACTTTTCAAGAAGTTGGTCTTTCTCCTCCTTCATGGTCATCAACTGCTCTTGAAGGACAATGCTCTCTTCTCTATCTTTCCACAACTCTTGTACCATATCTTTCATGGTTAGCAATGCCTGAAACATCTCTTTTTCAAAGAACTTAGGTTTGGAAGATGTATGAGAACTATCCATGCTTGAAGCTTCCTCCATCCTTGCAAGATCAAACTTCAACACAAAACTTGCACAAATACCAACAGCTAAATCTCAAGCTATCATTGGCAAATACAAGAGCAAAACAAACTATGCTCTGATACCATTCTGATCTGAAAATAGAAGGTTGACTTGTTATGCTATGCAAGCACCCTCTACTTCAAAAAAAATAAACCTTACAGGACCTTGCTTCATGTGTTAAAATATGCAAGATGGTTTATGTGTTAAGTTCATGCTTCTTCTTGACAATGTTCATGTGTGAGGAAATGTGCTTTTAAAAGGTTAATTATGTGCTATAAACAAATACATAGCAACATAAATTGCAGCAAATAACACATCAAACTCACAACAATAACCAGATGATAAAGGAGTTCACCCCTCTCTGGGCTACATCTCCTTGAGCCTCCTTCAATGGACTTGGCTCTTTGGGATTAGTTTTTCAAATGTTCTTTTACAAGCTGCTGCTCAACTCCAATGGATTTACAGACTATACCATTGGGTTCAGAATACATAAAAACCCCAAAAATGACTATTAGAACTCTGAAAATGGATCTTGTCTCATCCAGTCATGACCTCTTCTACATGTGGCCTCCAAGCTTCCCTGAGCTTCTCTGTGGCAAAAACACCTATAAAAGTCGTCCAATGGATCTGAAACCTATCCCAATGTGTTCAGAGAATAATAATTAGTCAAAAATGACTATTCAGTCACAGAAAATAGACATGTGCTCATCTGAGAAAAGCCTCAAACAATGAGGGCTTCAAGCTCCCTAGAGCTTCCTCAAACTTCCATGGTTAAAAACCTGCAAAATAAGTCTTCAAATGGCTGTAAAAGTAGTTCCAATGGACTCAAAATTTCCAAAAACCCCTAGCTGGGCTTTTACAACACCTCATTTGACCAAAAACTCAAGAAGTTAGGCCTCCTGCCATTTTTCTCCTTCAAGCTTGTTGTCTCTGGTTTGCCATTTTGCACCTGTGTGTGAATGAACCTGGCTTCTGGGTGTTTTCCATGCCTAAAACCAGCACACACGCGCATCCCGAAATTGGTGCCAAAATGTTGCATCGTTAGCGGATTTTTAGCCCCCAAGGATGGAGGTGTTGGGCGCATGGGGGACCATATGGCCACGTCCCGTGCATAAAAAGGGCTAACTGATTGAATGAGTGAACCAGAACTTGACAAGTGGTGGGCGCATGTTTGTATGACCGTTTAAAAAAAACCAAATTGAAACCCATTTCAAAACCCCACACTCTATACACCAATAGGCACGGTCATATAATGGCATGGAACCGGGGGTTTAAGCCCAAAACTCCGCACGCAACCATATGTGGTCATGTGTTAAAAAACAATGGAACCGTGGCTTATTTTTAATACCTCTCGCGCACATATAATACATGGTCACATATATAAACATAGAATATAACCGTGTGGTGAACTACCCTTATGCGCGCACCAATTATGAAAAGGTTTGGTCATATGTAATCGCATAGAACCGGGGTCGGGGCTAAGCCCTGGCCCGACCCCCTGCCGGTTACAACATTTTGTAAATTCAAATAGTTTAAAACTCATATACATCACAAAAGCCAACGCGTGGCCTAATGGTTAGGCAGATTATGGTAAGTCATTGCATGGTGGAAAGGTCCAGGGTTAGACCCCCATGGACCCATAAACTTTTAATAAACCAAACAAACGACCAATAGCCAATAAATGGGTGCCACATGGCAGCCCATGATTGGGCCACGTGGCACCCTACCATTCACCCAAATGATGCCATGTGTCACAATCTAACTCGCTTAACTGTCAGCCAATGAATACCTGCCATGTCAGCTGCCAGGTGTGAGCCGCACCCTGCCACGTCAGCATGTATGGACCTGCCACGTGTCCTGTATGGACTGTATGGACAGGTACAGTCAGCATCAAATTTTTGCATGTTTGGCTCGACGAACAGATCGTGATATCTTCTCATACGGACTCCGTTTGAGAAAGTAAATATACCACCAGAATCAGGAAGACGAGACCGACACAATGGCACCATTTTCATCACATTCTGAGCACTTTGAAATTTGAGCAAATTTTGATCCCCTAATCCAGATTTTGATCATGTAGCCCCACACTGGGGTGAACGACAAATATCCTACGTATTGATGTGCTTTGTGCGATGTGAAATATGTTGTTTATCTATTTAGTGTTATTTTTATAATGCATGATGAATGCATCTAATGTTGTTTCTTAGTGCTTAATGGTATTAAAGAGGAATGAATGCTAGATCTAAGCTAATGCTATGTGCTAAGTGAATGAAAGTGCTTGATATTTATTATTACTGCATTGATCTGTAATAAGGGTTTTATCTGCGATGTGAATGAGACTCAAGAACTAATGCACATTGTTCTCTAAGTGCTCTGCTAAGTGTTGTAATCATGGATCTGTGTCCCAGCTTGGTTGTAGACACCTGAGTCCTGCAACCCCCCCTGCCTCTACCTCAGGTGAGACTGCATCTGCTTCACAGGTGTTGTCGAAAGGGCTGGTATTTAGGGTTTTGTTGGTGTGTTGTTGAAGCATTGAACCCTGGGTATTCCCCTAGGCCAACACACCCTTCCAGGTATGAACAAGGCAAAGAGCATAATTTCCAAGAAAACATCGTGAAATGAATAAGAATTCAATGCAACATATTCCAGTTCTTCAAAAATAAGAGTGACACATACCATGATACCCAGACTCATTACCTCATGGAACAATACCTACTGCTACTTCAGGACCATGATGGTAGGATGGATATCATTGTTGTTGATAAATGGAATGCACCGAAAAAAAAGGGGCCCTCTGGGGCCATGCTTAACTCATTCATCTCTCGGTATTTGTTGGCCCTTGATAAAGTTTTGTGGATACTTGGGCATCTTTGACCTATTTTTGGGACTTCGACAAGCTATCGAAGATGGAGCGTAAGATGAAGCAGAGATTATGGTATCTCGACCCCTTTTTGGGTCCTTTTTGGGTTTTGGGATTATGTAATGGGTATGGGATGTCAGCCCATGGGCTTACCCATGCTTAGGCCCACTTTTGTAACGTATAAATAGATGTCTAGGCAATGTAAGGAGTAGGCATCTAGGTAATGTTGCGCTAAGTGCAAGTATGGTTTGTAGATTCTTTGTGCATACTGTGAGAGACTTGTAGAGCTAAGTGCAAGTGGTTGTAACAGATTGTGGAAGGCTTTGTGATGTAATGCAAGGAAGGAGGATCTAGCGAGGTGCACATATCTCCTATCCTCTGTGGAGTGAGACTTGGATGCTCTGTTCCTGTAAGAAGCTTGATCGAAGATAATAAAGAAGAGAAGAGTTGGTGGACGTAGCCCCAGGGTGGGGGTGAACCACATATATGATGTGTTTCTCTACTTTGTGCAATGTCTTGATGTGTGTTGATGTATTTACTTGATAAGTGCCTTGATATAGATCAATAGATATGTTTATGCTTTGCGCTAATGATGTATATGGATGTTAGATCTGACCTATGTGAATGTGATTAATGCATGAATCTGTTAGATCTAACATGTTACTTTTATGTTAAGTGTTATTTGATGTAGATCTGGTTGAATATTGCGATGCTCTATAATTAGGGTTTTTCTGTGCTATTACTAAGAACTAAATATTGATAAAGGTTTGTTGCTAAGTGCTTTGTTAAATACTAGAATCATAGATCTGTGTCCCAGCTGTTGGTTGTGGAGCCTGATTATCTTCCTGATTCAAAGGACCTTTCTTTCAGCCGTGTGTATACCCCATGAAGTATTTACACCCCAGAAGTATGTACACTCTTCCACGCAGGGGAGTGCAGAGGGGGGGTACCCCCTCTGCGGGATCTGGGGGCAAGCGGGCCCCCAGCGGGGGTTCGGGGGCGAAGCCCCCGAAGCAAAAATTGCCTTGTAAAAGTATATGTAATTTCATTGTAAATCTGGACCGTTCATTATAAGGTCGCAGATCTAACGGTAGAGATTATGTTAGGGTTTTTTCCCTAGAAGGAAACCCTCTTTTATGAGGGAAATGTATCACGGCTATGATTGATGGTGAATATTGTATTATGAGAGAGGAGACTGTGAGAGAAAGAAGAGGAAGTTACAACGGGTTTTGTTGTAGGTTGTATCCCTTCATTTGCTGGATAATAATAAAGGA
>JASDQU010815174.1:1534-12266 GCA_032191745.1 Picea mariana
GAGCTTTTTGTGCTAAAACAACTCTTTCAAACTCTTTAAGATTGAAACCCTAACTAACCCTAGCGTCTAGACTAACCCTAATTGCTGATGACGTCTTGCCTTTTTTAAACTTTTGTTTGGACTAAAAGTTGCGGCTGACTCATCCATTGATAGCCATAGAGGTTTTAAGCATTTTCATTGGTTGATTTGTCAAAACGTCCACCTCTTTGACTAGCTAACCTAACCCTAACCAGCAACAATATAGGTGACATCACACTTATTTTGATCTTTGTTTGGCTTAAAACGTTGTGATATTGTCACCCTGCTTAATAGACTTTGAGTTGTTGATTGCATTCATAAGCTTGTTTAACAAAACGTTCCTCTCATTGTCTTCTAAAATTAACCTAATAACTAGGGCTGACGTCACCCTAATTCTGCAATAGTGACGCAGCAACAATATTTATATATGAGCAGATTCATGATATTTATTGCATTGTGATAAAATAAGGTTGATTTTATACATTGAATGCTAATATCTCTTGTGTATTTATTGAAGAAGTGACATAAGATATAAGTTTTAATTAGTAATCATTGACTTCGTCAATAATTACATTTAATCATTGCTCATATATATGTTGAAGATAGTCATTAATATTTGAAGTACTAACCACTTCAACACATTATTTTAGTTTTATGTGACTTGTCTCGCAAACAGGTGCTCATTCAGTGAAATATCTCTTCCTTGACTATCTTCTTGGCAGTAATCTGTGAAGGGAAAGCCTATGTTGACCTTTGACCCTTTGAACCTTTGATCCTTTCCTTTCAGAACCCCAGATTACTAGGGACGTCTCCCTTGGGATTAACCACCCTAAACAGAAAGAGCTCCCCATCGAGGTGACAGTGGGTGGGGAAGCTCCTGTTACGCCAGTTTGAGCCTTGTCTTCAATCTATTTAAACCCTTCCTACAAACTGTGCGATAACAGGAACAATTACAGAGAGAGTAGAGGACATACTCTAAGGCAGTGAGACATATAGTGCTTTACAGAAAGCACATAGAGCTAGCACATGATTTGAGCAGATTAAGCTACAACTGAGCAAGTGTACCAGAAAGACTCATGTCTACGGGTTGAAGGAAGCTTTGTACATGTTGAAGCAAGCTCCTAGAGCTTGGTATGGTAGAACTGACAGTTTCCTGACAAGCTTGGGATTTACCAAGAGTAAAGCTGATTCTAACCTTTACTTCAAGGTTATGAATGATGAGCCAGTGATGTTGATACTATATGATTTATTCTTGGCAGATGAAGAAAATATCATCACAGATTGCAAGAAGAAGCTCACTACATAGTTTGAGATGAAAGACCTAGGCTTGATACATTATTTCTTAGGTCTTGGAGTTCGGCAGAGCCCAGAGAAGATCTTCCTTAACCAAGGAAAGTATGCAGTTGAAATACTAAAAATATTTGACATGCTGGAATGTAAATCCATGAACACACCCATGGAAACTAAATTGAAGCTCATGGTTGATACTTCGTCAAAATTGGCTGATGCTACACTATATAGACACATTATTGGTTCATTGATGTATTTGATGAATACCAGGCGAGATATATGCTTTGTTGTGAACACCTTGAGTTAGTATCTAGTAGAGCCAAGACGTCTTCACCTTGTAGCTACAAAGCATGTGATGAGATACCTTAAGGGTACATTGGATTATGGTCTCTGTTATATTGGAGATCATGACTTCAGACTGTTTGGTTATACTAATTTAGATTGGGCTAGAAGTGTTTATGATAAGAGCACTTCAAGATGTTGTTTCAGTCTGGGGTCAGCCATGACTTCATGGAAGAGAAGGAAGAAATCCAGTATTTCTCTCAACATGGCAGAAGCGGAATACATTGTTACATGTTCCACTAGTTGTGAAGCCATATGGCTTTGAAAGTTGTTGACAGGTCCATTTGATCTGGAGATGGAAGCCACCATGATTCTATGTGATAACCAGAGTTGCATAAAGATGATGGAGAATCCAGTGTTCCATGATAAGTCGAAGAACATATAGATCTGGTATCACTACATTCGTGATATGGTGCAGAAGGGAGCTGTAAAGCTCCAATATGTTGGCACATATGAGCAGTTTGTAGATGTGTTGACCAAGCCTCTGTCTCGTGTAAAGTTTTAATACTTTCGAGACAAGCTTGGTATAGTCCGAAAGGACCTCCCTTGAAAGGGGGAGTGATGTTGATGATACTATGGTATCCTGACCAACAATGGGTAGCTAAGTTAGGATTTTATATCCTAAGGGACTGATCATTCCTGGACAGATCCTGAAGATTTGGTAAGGACGGTCTATCAGAGTACATGTGCATGTACATGCCAGCTGTGGTCAGTAGTGGTAGCTCCGTTAGGATTTTATATCCTAGGGAATCTTTTGATTCTTGGGCAGATCTCAAAGGTCTAATAAGGATAGTTTGTCAGAGTACCATGTGGTAGCTTCGTTAGGATTTTATATCCTATGGAATATTTTGATTCCTGGGCAGATCCCGAAGGTCTGGTAAGGATGGTTTGTCATAGTACCAATTTTTTTTTTAATTGCACCTGCCTCATTATGTTGCCATATGATGATGTTGTTATCTCAACCTTGTGTTGATGATGTTGTTATCTCAACCTCGTTTTGATGATGTTGTTGTCTCAGCCTCGTGTTGATGATGTTGTTGTCTCAGCCTCGTGCTGATGATGTTGGTGTCTCAACCTCGTGTTGATGATGTTTTTGTCTCAACCTCGTGATGATGATTCTAAATGATTCAACCTTTTGTTGTTGTTGATGATGTACCAACCTCGTGTTGGTAAGATTGTTGCTCTAGCTTCATGCTATTGATGTTGATGTTTCAACTTCATGCTGACAACGACGATGATGATGTTATTCTAGCTCCATGTTGTGAATGATGATGATGTTATTCCAAGTCCATGCTATGAATGATGATGATGATATTCCAACTCCATGATGTGAACGATGATGATGATGCTATTCTAGCTCCATGCTGTGAATGATGATGATGATACTCCAGCTCCATGCTATGAAATATGATGTTATTGATGATGAGAAAAAAATTCAATGATTTATAGATGTGCTAGTCAATGATGATGTTTCTACCCTCTCTCTCTCTCTCATGATGATGTTGTAGAATACCCTTCTTGTTAAGGGGGAGTGTTGAATTATTGTAACTACGAAGAATATTCTAATTATAATTGAGTTATTTTTATATAGATCAAATCCCCTTTTGTGGATTGATCATGTTGGGCTTTGTCTAAGACCAAATCCCCTTTTGTGGATTGGTCAAACCATAGTTATATGGTGTTGTTTGTAAAGTTGGCCTCTAGGGCTAATTAAAGTGGTTTTAACCACTAGTTGAAGAAGTTGGCCTTGCTTGGTGAAGAGACATAAACCTAACGCCTATCAACTAGTATAAATAAGAGAGGATGACATCTCATTCTCTCACTCACTTAAGTCACTAATCTAGTGTGCAAGTTTTGAAGGAAGCTGCAATTAGAAGAAGGTGAGAGAGGCACATTCTCAGTCTTAGGTTATTCTTGGTGGTTTGGTCTTTAGTCTTGGCATTGTATTGGAAATATATTATTGAGGATTGTTTTGCTGGATTTTCTCCCCCATGAGGGTTTCCTAGGATAAAATGTTGGGTACCTAGTGATTGTGTTTCTTTCAGTGATCTTGCTTATGCTATTATTGTCTAGTAAATTTAAAAGAACTTAATAGCAGCTCTAAATTTAACATTAGTTAATATAGCTCGAAATCTCACATGTTTTCCATTGACATGGGTGGTTGTGACATTGTGCTTGGTGATGAATGGTTATGCACCATTGGACCCATACTCATGGATTTTAAGGAGTTAACCATGCAATTCCACCAATAAGGCCATATAAATTCCAAAGCATTACAACAGGTCCTTTGAAGATCATCAGTTCCCACCGCATGGAAAAGTTACTCAAAAAAGGTCATTCTGACATCATTTCCCAACTCCATTTCATTCAAGAAGTTGAGACACCCCAGGTACACCTTGACCTTCAAGATATCATTTCACACCAACACATTGTTTTCCAAACCCCCAGGGGCCTTCCCCCCTCCCATGGTGACCATGATCATTTCATTCCTATAATACCAGGAAGTCTTCTTCCCAGTGTTCGCCCTTATTGTCATCCCTTTTCTCAAAAAAATGAAATTGAGAAAGTTGTCCACGAATTGTTAGAAGAAAGTGTTATTAGTGATGGTACCAACCCCTATTCTTCCCCTGTGGTCATGGTCCTCAAGAAGGAAGGGACTTGGTGCATGTGTCCTAATTTTCATGCCCTCAACAAACTTACCATCAAGGACAAATTCCCCATTCCCATCATATATGACCTTCTGGATGAACTCGATAGAGCTCAATACTTTACCAAATTCAACCTCTATTATGGCTACCACCATATATGTATGAAAGAGGAAGACATCCCTAAGATGGCATTCCACACTCGTGAGGGCCACTATGAGTTCTTGGTCATGCCCTTTGGTCTCTGTAATTCCCCCTCTACTTTTCAAAGTCTCATGAATCATGTCTTTCATCCTTTCCTTCGTCACTTTGTGTTAGTTTTAGTTGATGATATTCTCATCTATAGTAAAATGTGGCCATTCCATCTCACCCATGTAGATCAAGTTCTCCATCTCCTCTCCAAGCACAAACTTTTCCTCAAATAGTCTAAATGTGCTTTTGACGTCTATGAAGTTGAGTACCTGGGTCATATTGTGGGAAAGGGTGGTGTAAGGGTGGATCCTAATAAAATTGAAGCTAAGTAGAATTGACCTCGCCCTAAAAATCTTAAAATTCTACATGGTTTCCTGGGTTTAATGGGATATTATCGCAAGTTTGTTCAAAATTATGGAAAAAATGTGGCTCCCCTAATAACTCTCCTTAAAAATAATGCTTTCAGTTGGACTCCAACAACTGAACAATCCTTCCAAGCCTTGAAAGAAGATATGTGCACTACTCTTGTACTGGCCCTACTTGATTTCACCAAGACCTTTGTTCTAGAATGTGATGCATCAAGGAGAGGAATCAGGGAAATCCTCATTCAAGATGGATGACCTTTGGCTTTCACCAATAAACATTTGTCAGAGTGACATTTGGGCCAATCGATCTATGAAACAAAATGATGGATATTTTTCATGTAGTGGATCTATGACACCATTATCTATTGGGACAACAATTTCAAATTAAAATGGATCATCAAAGCCTCAATTACTTCCTTGAATAACGAATTTTCTCCCTAGAGCAAAAAACAATGGGTGACCAAGTTGTTTGGATATGATTATGAGATCATTTACAAAAATAAAAAATAAAATGTGGTGGTTGATGCTCTTTCCAAGAAATATGAAGAAGAAGGGTTCTTCCTTTCCCTCTCATTCATTGTCATCGACTAGATTTAGGTTGTTCACCATGAATGGTTGCAAGACCCCAAAATATCCAACCTCATCCAAAAATTGCAACATGATCCCCATGTTGTTCCAGGGTACTCTTGGCACAATGAAGAGTTTCTCTATAAGGGTCATATATATTTAAGCAAATAGTCAACCCGCAAACCCAAGGTGATCTCTGAGTTTCACACGTCTCCTTTTGCAGGGAATTCATGTTTTACCCAAACTTATGAATGGGTCAAACATTCTTTCTTCTAGGATGGTATGAAATAGGACATCCACACCTTTATGGCCAAATGTGATATATGTCAATGCAACAAGGGAGAGACTATCAAAACTACCAGTACGCTCCAACCACTTCTGATTCCACCTATTATTTGGACAAACATTTCTATGGATTTCATTATGGGCTTACCCAAATTAGGAAATAAGTCAGTCATCATGGTGGTAGTGGATCATCTCTACAAATGTGCTCATTTTTGTTCTCTTCAACACCCATTCATAACATCTACAGTGGCTCATTGTTTTATGGATCATATCTTCAAACGCCATGGAATGCCTCATTCTATTATTTCTGACCGTGATCCAACTTTTACTAGTAACTTATGGTAAGAATTATTCAAGCTCCAGGGAACCCAATTACAACTCAACAAAACCTATCATCCCAGATGGATTTCCAAACATAAGCGGTCAACAAGTGTCTAGAAACATATTTGAGGTGTTTTGCGTTCGATCAACAACATCAGTGGGTTCAGTGGTTACCCTTAGATGAATGGTGGTACACCACCTCTTTCCATATGACTACTCACATAACTCCCTTTGAAGAATTCTACAGAAAAAATCCACCATTGGTTCTTCCATACATTCGAGGTGTCTCTGTACTCTCAAATACAATTTGGTCATGGCTCGAAATCAGATGAAGCAACAGACAGATCAGGGTCGTTATGAATGTCAATTTGCTGAAGGGGACCATGTGTTTCTTCGTCTACAACCATACAAGAATATTTCGATCAAATATAAACAGTATTAGAAACTTAACCCCAAAATTTATTGATCCAGGTGGATATAAGTGGCCACCCACCCGTTCCAAATTCCAACTGGCTCATCTTGACAATTTTTAGTTCAACATGTTTCTCTAGAATGGGGACAATTCTTTGTAATTGTGGGTTCCGCACTTACAGGGATATCCTGAAGCCCTACACAGGATCCAGGTGGATATTGGTGGTCACCCACCTATTCCAATTGGTTTATTTTGGAAGTTTTCATGTCAGTACATATTTTTGTACTTCCAGGGCTGTTTTGGGGATCTAAACATTGTTTTCTTGTATTGACACAATCAAAATATATACAGAGTCAGATTTTGAAGGCATAATTCGTAGTTCTCAAAAATACCTTTCCAACGGGCTATCACACGCCTAAAACATAGATCGTATGGAAAAGTTATGACCATGGGAAGTTAATGTACTAACTTACCCCAACGAGGCCCACATGACTTTTGGCGCTTCATCTCCTAGGGTTAGGGTGTTGGAATTCATGTTTATAATAAAAAATTCCTTCAGATCCTCATTTTAATCATCTTCTTGCGAATGAGCATAGCTGTCACATCTCTTCTCAGAGATAAAGTTGCCACCATTCTAGCGAGTCTTGCACTCTGTATTTTTACAGTCTATGTATATTTCTTTCATTAATAAAAATTGTGTATTGTTGTATTTCTCTGTTTCTAGCAATTTTTATGTGTATTTCATTGTAATATATCTGCTTTCATTTGGTTTTGAAAATAATACGGAATGATGATATTGAAGCAGGTTGCTCTTGATCATTTTTTAGTGCATGTCCCCAACGGGGTCCGAGTATATCAAGTTGGGTCTCGAGCTTCTCTCTCTTGAGGAAAATCACTCTCACATGCCCAAGAAACCCTCTATGGCGGTAGAAAAGAGAAACAGTGGAGCAAGATCTCACACGACAAAGGGATGAAATGATGGAGAATTTTTCCCACATCCTTCAACGCCTGTCGATAGAAACATGCACATCTTCATCAAGTGACCACTTTCCCTTCAATGTACAAGTTAATTTTGATATTCCTGTATTTGAAGGTTAGATAGATGCACATGCCTTAGAAAAATGGTTGAGTCTACTAGAAGGTTATTTCTCTGTTCACAATTTTTTCGACAGGGAAAAGATCACCTTCGCACTCCTCAAGGCTATCCCCCATGTCAAACATTGGTGGGAAACTTACTGGGAGAAAAGTTCCAGAGAGGAATATGGAATATATGGGTTCGAGCCCACTTGGGATTTTTTTGTTGATGTGGTCAAGGAACAATACTACCCTATTGATAACATGAAGACCAGTACATGAGATGGACCATACTGCAGAAAGAGAAGAGCCAAACAATGTTAGAGTTCACAAATACTTTCCATACCTTGCACACCAATATGGGTATCAAATACTCCAAGAGACATATGGTTCTGAAATACTGTGAGGCTCTGTATAGGTACATCCAAACCGAAATGGATTTCCTAAACATATCATAATTGGGAGCTGCCTATCGATATGCTGTCAAAATCGAGCAGAAATTTAGGCACCAGAACAAATGAGAGTTCGGGTCTACAAATCCACAACAACCGAAGCATGGTAAAGATGACCCTAACCAACAACCACTCGAAAACCAGTCCAAGACACAGGAAAATAAAGGAAAATGAAAGATGAAGAATGACGCTAGGAAGTGGTGCAAGTTCCACAAAATCCCTTGGCACAACATTGATGAATGTCGCTCGAAACAACCATTGGTAGCTGAGGTCAAAGACAAGGAGATGGACCCTGATTCGAAATATGATCCAGAAAATATTGAAAATAGACAGATCATCGACACAGACCCTACTGCAACTGTCGTGACCACAACAATTCAACCAGAAGAACCAGTAGATCCTGAAGAGGGGGAGCACCTCTTCCATTCATAGATGTGGGAGAAGGGGACCCCGTTGCATTTCATTGTTGATAGCGACAGCCAGATGAACCTTATCTCAACTAAGTTCGGCATACAATTGGGGTTTTCGACAACACCACACCCACAACCATACAACATCGGGTGGCTTCACGAGGGATGAGACCTTCGTGTTAGCCGACAGTGTCATCTGTCCTATGGCATCCAACCCTTAAAGGATGAGGTAGTGTGTGATTTTTCCTCTCTTGATGTATGTGATGTTTTTTTGGGCCAACCATATATGTGGAAACATCATGGTATTTATGAGTCTCGACCCCGTAGTGTCATTAATAATTATTACTCTGGAGGGTAAGCTATACATGATACTAGAGGTAGTTCTAACTACTATTCCACCAAAAAAGTGACACAGGTTAATCTCTCATACTGCAAAATTCATCCTCTTCACAATCTATTCAAAGGATGCATAGAAGGCCACTACAACCACTGCAGCCTCAACACCTTCTATCAAGCAGAAGAAGATTACAAAAGAGAAAGTGAATATTGTTCCTTCACCTACAATGGTGCCTACACAATGCTACGTCAATCCCATAGACAATAGGTTGGTGGAACAAATTCACCCCCACCAACAACAGGTTTCTGACATCCTTCCACAAACCAAACGGTGCAACTTCTCCAACAAGGCACACAACTCACCAAGATTCAGATTCAGAAAATGCTTTCCCCTCTTCCTTGGGTGCTCAACGCAATCAAAACCATTACTTCCTAACAGGGGAGGATTGATCTAGGTGGATATTGGGTGGCCACCCACCTGTTTCAAATTATAGCTGGCTCATCTTGACAGTTTTCAGTTCAACACATTTCTCTGTAATGGGGGCAATTCTTTTTAATTGTGGGTTCTGCACTTACGGGCTTTCCTAAATCCCTACACAACATCCAGGTGGATATTGTTGGTCGCCCACCTATTCCAATTGGATTATTTTGGAATTTTTCATGTCAGTACATCTTTATGTACTTCCAGGGCTGTTTTGGGGCTCTAAACAGTGTTTTGTTGACTTGCCACAATCAAACTATCAACGAAGTTAGAGTTTGATGGTATAATGTGTAGTTATCAAAAAGACCTTTCCAACGGGTTATCACACACATAAAACATAGATCCTATGCAAAAGTTACGACCCCGAGAAGTTAATGTACTAACTTACCCCAATGAGGCCCACATGAATTTTGGTGCTTCATCTCCTAGGTTAGGGTTTTGGTATTCATGTTTATCATAAAAAAGGCCTTCAGAGCCTCATTGTAATCATCTTCTTGCGAATGAGCGTAGCGGTCACATCTCTTCTCAGAGATAAAGTTGCCACCATTATAGCGAGTCTTGCAATCTATATTTTTACAGTCTCTGTACATTTCTTTCATTAATAAAAATCATGTATTGTTGTATTTCTCTATTTCTAGCAATTTTTATGTGTATTTCATTGTAATATATCTGCTTTCATTTTGTTTCGAAAATAATATGGATCAGTGGTATCAAATCAAGCTGCTCTTGATCATTTTTCAGTGCATGTCCCCGATGAGGTCCAAGTATAACAAGTTGGGTCTTGAGCTTGTCTCTCTTGAGGAAAATCTCTCTCGCACGACCAAGAAACCCTCTATGGTGACAAAAAAGAAAAACGACGGACCAAAATATTATATTAACATGTTCCTTGAGAAAGCTCTCACGTGACAAAGGGATGAAATGATGGATAATTTTTTCCACATCCTTCAATGCCTACCGATAGCAATAGGTGCATCTTCATCAAGCGACCACTTTGGAGGAACCTCTCCCTTCAAGGTGCAAGTTAATTTTGATATTCCCATATTTGAAGGTCAGATAGATGCAGATTCCTTAGAAAAATGGTTGAATCTGTTAGAAGGTTATTTCTCTATTCACAATTTTTTCGACAGGGAAAATATCACCTTTGTACTCCTCAAGGATCTCCCCCATGTCAAACATTGGTGGGAAACTTACTCGGAGAAAATTTCCACAGAGGAATCTGGAACATATGGGGTCGAACCCACTTGGGATTTTTTGTGTGTGGATGTGGTCAAGGAACAATAATACCCTATGTATAACTATTGAAGATCACTACATGAGATGGACCACACTGCGGTAAGAGAAGAGACAAACAGTGCCAGAGTTCACAAATACTTTCCAAACCTTGCACACCAGGTTGCGTATCAAAGTCTCTAAGCACCCTCTGGTTTTAAAATATCGTGGGGCTCTACATAGGTACATCCAAACCAAAATTGATTTCCTAAACATGTCATCATTGGGAGCTGCCTATCGATATGCTGTCAAAATCGAGAAAAAATTTAGACA
>JASDQU010815174.1:24032-36515 GCA_032191745.1 Picea mariana
AGTGTCATCCGACTCATTATTACTCTGGAGGGTAAGCTATACATGATACTAGAGGTAGTTCTGATCATTATTCCACCAAAATAGTGACGCAGGTTAATCTCTCATACTGCAAAATTCATCCTCTTCACAGTCTGTTCAAAGGATGCATAGAAGGCCACTACAACCACTGCAACCTCAACACCTTCTATCAAGCAGAAGAAGATTACAAAAGAAAAAGTAAATATTGTTCCTTCACCTACAATGGTGCCTACACAATGCTACGTCAATCCCATAGACAATAGGTTGGTGGAACAAATTCACCCCTGCCAGCAACAGGTTCCTGACATTCTTCCACAAACCAAACAGTGCAACTTCTCCAACAAGGCACGCAACTCACCAAGATTCAGATTCAGAAAATGCTTTCCCTCTTCCTTGGGTGCTCAACGCAATCAAAACCATTGCTTCCTAAGGGGGGAGGATTGATCTAGGTGGATATTGGGTGGCCACCCACCTGTTTCAAATTCCAGTTGGCTCATCTTGACAGTTTTCAGTTCAACACATTTCTCTGTAATGGGGGCAATTCTTTTTAATTGTGGGTTTTGCACTTACGGGCTTTCCTAAATCCCTACACAACATCCAAGTGGATATTGTTGGTCGCCCACCTATTCCAATTGGATTATTTTGGAATTTTTCATGTCAGTACATCTTTATGTACTTCCAAGGCTATTTTGGGGCTCTAAACAGTGATTTGTTGACTTGCCACAATCAAACTATCAATGAAGTTAGAGTTTGATGGTATAATGTGTAGTTATCAAAAAGACCTTTCCAACGGGTTATCACATGCCTAAAACATAGATCCTATGCAAAAGTTACGACCCCGAGAAGTTAATGTACTAACTTACCCCAACGAGGCCCACATGAATTTTGGCACTTCATCTCCTAGGTTAGGGTTTTGGCATTTATGTTTATCATAAAAAAGGCCTTCAGAGCCTCATTGTAATCATCTTCTTGCGAATGAGCGTAGCGGTCACATCTCTTCTTAGAGATAAAGTTGCCACCATTATAGCGAGTCTTGCAGTCTATATTTTACAGTGTCTGTACATTTCTTTCATTAATAAAAATAATTTATTGTTGTATTTCTTTGTTTTTGGCAATTTTTATGTGTATTTCATTGTAATATCTCTGCTTTCAATTTGTTTCAAAAATAATATGGATCAGTGGTATCAAATCAAGCTGCTCTTGATCATTTTTCAGTGCATGTCCCCAATGAGGTCCAAGTATAACAAGTTGGGTCTTGAGCTTGTCTCTCTTGAGGAAAATCACTCTCGAACGGCCAAGAAACCCTCTATGGTGACAAAAAAGAAAAACGACGAACCAAAATATTATATTAACATGTTCCTTGAGAAATCTCTCGCATGACAAAGGGATGAAATGATGGATAATTTTTCCCACTTCCTTCAATGCCTACCGATAGCAACAGGTGCATCTTCATCAAGCGACCACTTTGGAGGAACCTCTCCCTTCAAGGTGCAAGTTAATTTTGATATTCCCATATTTGAAGGTCAGATAGATGTAGATTCCTTAGAAAAATGGTTGAATCTGCTAGAAGGTTATTTCTCTATTCACAATTATTTCGACAGGGAAAATATCACCTTCGTACTCCTCAAGGATCTCCCCCATGTCAAACATTGGTGGGAAAATTACTTGGAGCAAAGTTCCACAGAGGAATCTGGAACATATGGGGTTGAACCCACTTGGGATTTTTTGTGTGTGGATGTGGTAAAGGAACCATACTACCCTATGTATAACTATGAAGATCACTACATGAGATAGACCACACTGCGGTAAGAGAAGAGACAAACAGTGCCAGAGTTCACAAATACTTTCCATACCTTGCACGCCAGGTTGGGTATCAAAGTATCTAAGTGCCCTCTAGTTTTAAAATATTGTGGGGCTCTACATAGGTACATCCAAACCGAAATTTATTTCCTAAACATGTCATCATTGGGAGCTGCCTATCAATATGCTGTCAAAATCGAGAAAAAATTTAGACACCAGAACAAATGGGAGTTTGGGTCTACAAATCCGCAACAACTAAAGCATGGTAAAGATGACCCTAACCAACAGCCTCCCGACAACCAGTCCAAGACACGGGAAAATAAGGGTAAATGAAAGACGAAGAATTATACTGGGAAGTGGTGAGACTTACACAAAATCACCTGGCACAACATTGATGAATGCCACTCGAAATATTCATTGGTGGACAAGGTCAAAGACAAGGAGCCGAACCCTAATTCATAATATGATCCATAAAATATTGAAAATAGATAGATCATCGACGCAGATCCTACTGCTACTGTCACAATCACAATAATTAAACCAAAAGAACTAGTAGATCCTGAAGAGGGGGAGTGCCTCTTCCATTCATAGACGTGGGTGAAGGTGACCTCGTTGTATTTCATTGTTGATAGCAGCAACCAGAAGAACCTCATCTTAGCTAAGGTTGACAAACAATTGGGGTTGTAGACAACACCACACCCACATCCATACAACATCTGGTGGCTTCACCAGGGACGAGACCTCTGTGTCAGAAAACAATGTCTCTTTCCTTATGGCATCCAACCCTTCAAGGATGAGGTAGTGTGTGATGTTTCCTCTCTTGATGTCTACGAGGTAGTGTGTCAGTACATCTTTTTGTACCTCCAGGGCCATTTTGGGGCTCTAAACAAGATTTTCTTTGGTTTCCGTAATCAAATTGTAGACAGAGTCAAATTTTGAAGGCATAATGCGTATTTCTCAAAAATACCTTTCCAACGGGCTATCACACGCCTAAAACGAAGATTGTATGCAAAAGTTACGACCCCGGGAAGTTAATGTACTAAATTACCCCAACGGGGCCCACATGACTTTTGGAGCTTCATCTCCTAGGGTTAGGGTTCTGGGATTTATGTTTATCGTAAAAAATGCCTTCAAAGCCTCATTGTAATCATCTTCTTCTGAATGAGCATAGCCGTCACATCTCTTCTCAGATATGAAGCTCCCACCATTTTGGCGAGTCTTGGACTCTGTATTTTTATAGTATCTGTACATTTGTTTCATTAATAGAAGTCATGTATTGTTGTATTTCTCTATTTCTGGAAATTTTTATGTGTATTTCATTGTAATATCTCTACTTTAATTTCATTCCAAAAATAATCTAGATCAATGGTATCAGAGCAAGCTGCTCTTGATAATTTTTCAGTGCATGTCCCCGACGAGGTCTGAGTATAGAAAGTTGGGTCTCGAGCTTGCCTCTCTTGAGGACATTCTCTCTCGCATGCCCAAGAAAAACTCTATGGTGGTAGAAAATAAAAATAGTGGAGCAAAATATTCTATTAACCTGTTGCTTGAGCAGGCTCTCGCGTGACAGAGGGCCGAAATGATGGAGAATTTTTCCCACATCCTACAACACTTGCTGATAGCAACATGCACATCTTCATCAAGTGGCCACTTTGGAGGAACCTCTCCCTTCAAGATACAAGTTAATTTTGATATTCCTATATTTGAAGGTCAGATAGATGTGGATGCCTTAGAAAAATGGTTGAATATGCTAGAAGGTTATTTCTCTGTTCACAATTTTTTCAACAGGGAAAATATCACCTTCGCATTCCTCAAGGCTCTCCCCCATGTCAAACATTGGTTGGAAACTTGCTGGGAGACAAATTCCACAAAGGAATCTGGAATAAATGGGGCTGATCCCACTCGATATTTTTTTGTGTGGATGTGATCAAGGAAAAATACTACCCTATTGATAACTATGAAGACCAGTACATGAGATGAACCACACTGCAGCAAGAGAAGAGCCAAACAATGTCAGAGTTCACAAATACTTTCCATACCTTGCGCACCAAGATGGGTATCAAAGACTCTGAGAAACATCTGGTTCTAAAATACCATGGGGATATGCATACGTACATCTAAACCAAAATGGATTTTCTAAACATCTCATCATTGGGAGCTGCCTATCGATATGCTGTCAAAATCGAGCATAAATTTAAGCAACAGAACAAATGGGAGTTCGGCTCTGCAAATCTGCAACAACCAAAGCATGGAAAATATGACCCTAACCAACAGCCTCTTGAAAACCAGTCCAAGACACATGAAAATAAGGGTAAAGGAAAGATGAAAAATGACACTTGGAAGTGGTGCGACTTCCAAAAAATCCCCTGGCACAACACCGATGAATGTCACTCGAAACAGTCACTAGTGGTCGAGGTCAAAGGCAAGGAGTCGAACCCTGATTCAGAATCTGATCCAGAAAATAATGAAAACAAAAATATCATCGACGCAGACCCTACTGCTATTGTCATGACCACAACAATTCAACCAGAAGAACTACTAGATCCTGAAGAGGGGGTGCGCCTCTTCCATTCATAGATGTGGGTGAAGGGGACCTTGTTGCGTTTCCTTATTGATAGTGGTAGCTAGAAGAACCTCATCTCACCTAAGGTCATCAAATAGTTGGGGTTGTCAAAAACACCACACCTATAGCCATATGATCCAAAAATGAAGGTATTAATGATAAATTGCAAGTTAGTTTAGTGTACTTTTTGCATCGGATCGTTAAGAATGCGAAATACATAAACTTATTATCTTGTTTGCAGAATATCAAATGTGACTTTTACTTGATGCTTATTAATGAATAAAGAGATCAGACATTAATATCCATGTTGCAAATGAAGAGAATAGAACAACAAAACAGAAAGAGAAATAGATACAAGAGGTTGATAACGGAGTTCACCAATCGTTGGCTACGTCTCCGGGCCCACTTCCAAGTGGAGGACCTCTTTATTACTCTTTAAAATGCTCAAAGTTCTCTTACAATTGCTCTTCACTGTTACATAACATGCTTTAGATATTCTATGCAAGACTTCCTTGCTCAGATTCAAGCATGCTCCATCAAATTCCTCTCAAAAACATGGCAAGAATGCCCCTCAAAACATGATAAAAGGCCAAAATTTACAAACTGCCCCTTCAAAACCCTGCATCAAAAAGTCCCCTCAAAGCTTCAAAAAGCCTCGTTTTTATAGTTTTCAAGCTCAGATGAGGAAGCCCAACTTCTCCTGAAAATCTGGCCTCTTTCTGGGATCAAATCCCCCTCCAAATAGCCAAGATATCCTTAAAAACCACTTTTTGGTCATAATATCAGGCAAACTAATTAAAAATTACATAACAGGGTTAAAAACCCACTTTTAAACCATAATATATGGTTAAATCCCCCAAATCACAGGTGCGCGCCCTCTTTACATGGTCACATGCACTAATTTTGGCCAAGCGCTAGCCCAAAGGGCTAAGCACTAGCCCTTGACATTCGCTAGCCCCCGGATTTTGTGGGAACACATCATATGACCACCCCTTAAAACGCGCGCTTAGTCTATTTAGGCTCTTGGGTGGTTATGGATGGGCCGCGCCCCTTTTTGTTGATCGGAAGTCATATTGCAGCACGTAACCATGGGCTGGGGCTTAGCCCCAACACCCCTTTCCGCCACCATATAATACATTACAATTTAAATATAGTTAAATGCATATCATTTAACAAGGAATACGTGGGCACATTGTTGTTGGGTCATTTCTTAAGGATTGATCTTGGTGGGTGGTCATGGGATCAAAAACCATGGACCCCCAAACATTTTTAACATTTGGCATTCGACCCTGACTAGGTGCCACATGGCTGCCCATGCTTGGGCCACGTGGCACCATCACATTTGACCAAACTTTGCCACGTGTCCAAACTTGATTTGATATGTCATCTGCCAAGTCAACTGCTGCCACATGTCTCTGCCACATCAACATCATGAGGTGTCTTTGGTGACGTCAGCATTGACTTTTTACCAGTTTGACCTTTAACTTTTTAGCTGTTTGATAATCTGATCAGAGTGGGATAACTCTCGCATACATCGCTCGTTTGAGAAAGTGAATATATGGCCAGAATCAGTGTGATGATCTGGTTGCAATGGAATTGGTTTCATCCAATTCCGAGAACTTTTATTTTTGAGCATTTTCTGAGCCTGGGGAGCCTCCTGGATCATTCCTCCCCACTTTGGAAGCTTTTGGACCACCAAAAGTCTGCTTTTACTCAGGTAAGAAGTGAAAGTACTACTTCCTTACTTGTCCGGTATCGTCCATCCTTTCTGCTTGGACAATAATCACCTGAGTAATCACAACAAACATGAAAACTGAGATAACATTGTTTATCAAAGTAATCATCCCATCAATTGCACAATCATTTACATTCTTTGTCGCAATTAGCAGCCATACACCACTGAATGGCAACAAACTAATCAACAATACTAGACATGCTAATGAGAATGAAACAACATGCTTCCCCTTCTGAAGATGAACAATAATCAAATTATGCAGCTGAACCTCATGTTGTACCTCCAGTGACACTTCATGATTGTTAGACACATACAAAATCATCTCATGTTTAGCATCACTAACTTTCGGATTTATTACAGACATAAGCGTTAAAATTTTTCTTGCATTTACCATTCTTTTTAACTGTCTTGTAGCTGCAAAAGATCTGTCAGTTTTTATGTGATGAGCACGAACAATGTACTCTTTCCCATCTTTCTTGAAGCAATATTTATTATCCTCCCTGTAGAAGATGGTCTTTCTATCATAACGGTAGGGGCTTCCCAAGACAATCCCACATATGTCCAGTGGCACTATATCAAGCTCTACTTCATCATGATACTTAGAAGTGATTGCAAACTTAATTTTACATTGCTTGGTTACTTGCAAATTATTATCACCACATATTTACAAATTATTACCACCGATATATTTTAGGAGTGTCTCTTGTGTATACAATGGAATACCCAAATTTAAAGCTTTGTTACGAAATATTTGAGTATATTCTTGTACACTTTGACCTTTAACTTTTCCAATTCATCATTTCCTGTTGCATGTATGCTAATGGATAGAATTGTTTCTTCAAAGCAGCGATAAAATCATTCCAGGAAGAGATTGTTTTACCATTTTTATTGAGATCATCCTTAGTTTTGATTTCCCACCATATGAGAGCTGTGCCTCCCAATTTGAGACTTGCAAGTTGGATCTTTGTTTCATCATCAACAATCCTTTGTATCTTGCAATAGACTTCTAACTGTCTCACCCAATTATCTAGCTTTTCTACATCTACTTCACCATGATAAGTGGGTAATTGAAACTTTACATCTAACTTTAATAAAGGCATATCAGAAGAATGATGAGTTTTGTTAGGTTGCTTATCCTTGGAGGGATGTACACTTGCTTCACTTTTAGATGGCGAGGATGAAGGAGAAGAAGGTTATGAAGGTTCACCACCTCCAACTCCTCCTTTTGCTCTTACTGAAGATTCACCTTCTTCAACCTTTGAAATTCTTCGTTGTCCACTTTCATGGTAAATATCCTCTACCATGGCTTTCATCAATTGAAATTCCTCGAAGAAATCATACTCAGTTGAAAAAGGACATAGTTTTCTTGGTGAAGACATCTCTTGTTTAAGCGGTCTCCTTTGAATCTTTGTATCAAGAGTCTCATGTTGGCCTTCTCCTCGCTTGAATTTTTATCTGGTGAGCATCAAATGCTTGCAATTCCTATAAAAAATTCAAAACCAAATGATTTGATACCATAAACTTGATCCAAAAACGAAGGTATTACTGATAAATTGCAAGTTAGTTTAATGTACTTTTTACATCAGATCGTTAAGAATGTGAAATACATAAACTTATTATCTTGTTTGGAGAATATCAAATGTGACTTTTACTTGATGCTTATTAATGAATAGAGAGATCAGCCATTAATATCCATGCTACAAATGAAGAGAATAGAACAACAAAACAGAATGAGAAATAAAGACAAGAGGTTGATAACAGAGTTCACCAATCGTTGGCTACGTCTCTGGGCCCGCTTCCAAGTGGAGGAACTCTTTATTTCTCTTTAAAATGCTCAAAGTTCTCTTACAATTTCTCTTCACTGTTACATAACATGCTTCAGATCTTCTGTGCAAGACCTCCTTGCTTAGATTCAAGCATGCTCCATTAAATTCCTCTCAAAAACATGGCAAGAATGTCCCTCAAAACATGAGAAAAGGCCAAAATTTACAAACTGCCCCTTCAAAACCCTGCATCAAAAAGTCCTCTCAAAGCTTCAAAAAGCCTCGTTTTTATAGTTTTCAGGCTCAGATGAAGAAGCCCAACTTCTCCTAAAAATCTGGCCTCTTTCTGGGATCAAATCCCTCTCTAAATGGCTAAGATATCCTTAAACAACCACTTTCTGGTCATAATATCAGGCAAAATAATTAAAAATTACATAACAGGGTTAAAAACCCACTTTTAAACCATAATATATGGTTAAATCCCCCAAATCACAGGTGCACACCCTCTTTACATGGTCACATGCACTAATTTTGGCCAAGCGCTGGCCCTTGACATTCGCTAGCCCCCAGATTTTGTGGGAACACATCATATGACCGCCCCTTAAAACACGTGCTTAGTCTATTTAGGATCTTGGGTGGTTATGGATGGGCCATGCCCCTTTTTGTTGATCGGAAGTCATATTGCAGCACGTAACCATGGGTTGGGGCTTAGCCCCAACCCCCCTTTCCACCACCATATAATACATTACAATTTAAATATAGTTAAATGCATATCATTTAACAAGGAATACGTGGGCGCATTGGTGTTGGGTCATTTCTTAAGGCTTGAGCTTGGTGGGTGGTCATGGGTTCAAAACCCATGGACCGCCAAATTTTTTTAACACTTGCCATTCGACCCTGACTGGGTGCCACGTGGCTGCCCATGCTTGGGCCACGTGGCACCACCACATTTGACCAAACTTTGCCACGTGTCCAAACCTGATTTGATATGTCATCTACCCAGTCAACTGCTGCCACATGTCTCTGCCACATCAGCATCATGAGGTGTCTTTGATGACGTCAACATTGACTTTTTGCCAGTTTGTCCTTTGACTTTTTAACTGTTTGAGAATCTGATCAGAGTGCGATAACTCTCACATACGACACCCATTTAAGAAAGTGAATATATGGCCGGAATTAGTGCGATAAGCCGGTCACAATGGAATTTGTTTCATCCAATTCTGAGAACTTTGATTTTTGAGCATTTTCTGAGCCTAGGGAGCCTCCTGGATCACCATATAACATCGAGTGGCTTCACCAGGGACGAGACCTCTGTGTCAGCCAACATAGTTTCCCATCCTATGGCATCTATCCCTTCAAGGATGAGGGAGTGTGTGATGTTTCCTCTCTTGATGTCTGTGATGTTGTTGTGGGCCAACCATATATGTGGAAACGTCATGTTGTTTATGATTCTTGACCCCGTAGTGTCATTATTACTGTAGGGGGTGAGCTCTATAGAATAACAGAGGTAGTTTCGACTATTGTTCCACCAAAACAGTGCCCCAAGGTAATCTCTCATATTGCAAAATTCATCCTCTTCAAAGTCTGTTCAAAGGATGCATAGAAGGCCACTACAACCACTGCAGCCATAGCACCTTCTATCCAACAGAAGCATATTGCAGAAGAGAAAGTAGATATTGTTCCTTCACCTACAATGGTGCCTACACAATGCCCCATCAATCCTAGAGACAATGGGTTGGTGGAACAAATTCAACCCTACCAACAACAGGTTTGTGACAACCTTCCACAGACCAAGCATCACAACTTCTCCAAGAAGGCACACAACTCACCAAGATTCATATTTAGAAAATGATTTCCCCTCTTCCCCGGGTGCTCAATGCAATGGATACCATTACTTACTAAGGGGGAGGATTGATCCAGGTGGATATTGGTTGCCACCCACCTGTTCCAAATTCCATCTGGCCCATCTTGACAATTTTCAGTTCAACAAGTTTCTCTGTAATGAGGAAAATTCTTTGTAATTGTGGGTTATGCACTTATGGGGCTGTCCGAAATCCCTACACAACATACAGGTGGATATTGGTGGCCACCCACCTATTCCAATTGGCTTATTTTGGAAATTTTCATGTCAGTACATCTTTCTGTACTTCCAGGGCCGTTTTGGGGCTCTAAAGAGGGTTTTATTAGATTTCCATAATCAAATTATAGACAGAGTCAAAGTTTGATGACATAATGCATAGTTCTCAAAAATACCTTTCCAATGGGCTATCACATGCCTAAAACGAAGATCGTATGCAAAAGTTACGACCCCGGGAATTTAATGTACTAAGTTACCCCAACAGGGCCCACATGACTTTTGGCGCTTCATCTCCTAGGTTTAGGGTTTTGGCATTCATGTTTATCATAAAAAAAGACTTCAGAGCCTCATTGTAATGATACTCTTGTGAATGAGCATATCCATCACATCTCATCTCATAGATAAAACTGCCACCATTCTAGCGAGTCTAGCACTTTGTATTTTTATAGTTTCTGTACATTTCGTTCATTAATAGAAATCATGTATTGTTGTATTTCTCTGTTTTTGGAAATTTTTATGTGTATTTTATTGTAATATCTTTGCTTTCATTTTGTTCCGAAAATAATCCAGATTATTTATGTTCTTTATACTATTTTGAAACCTGTGGGGCCAGTAGCCTATCAGTTAGCTTTTCCCAATCACTCCAAGCTACATCATGTTTTTCACGTCTCCTACCTGAAGAAAGGGTTTGGCACCAGGTGCCATGCTCAGACTAGTCTACCAGATTTAGATGAATAAGGTTCCATTTGGATGCAACCACAAGACATATTGGACCAATGAGAGTTTCATCTCCATCAATGCACCATCTAGGAAGTGTCAGTTCAATGGAAGGATACTCCACGAGAAGATGCCACCTGGGAGCCAACTACTATTCTGCAATAATTTCCTCATCTTAAGCCTTGAGGACAAGGCTATTTTTTAAGGGGGAGGTCATGTTAGGTACCTAAACTCCCTAACCCCTCATGCAGATAGAATAATATATTTTCCATGTAATAAAGGTTGACATTAGTTAATAAGGCCTATTTAATAAATATGAACAAGTCAATGTAAGAAGACCTAATAGAAGCTTTCACTTCTAGAAAGATCTTCCTCTAGAATGTTCTTTATAATATAGAATTAGTATAAATAAGAGTAAGAGGAATGAGAAATATTGTATTGAGAATTATTGTAATAGATTTCTGCTCTGCTGGAGGTTTCCCCCTCGAATAGGCAAGTGAACATTGTTTTCTTTGAATAAAGGTATTATTTTTGGTATTTCTCTTCTCAATACTTTGTTGTTCCATTGATATTTGCTGAATATTCTCATTTCTACATATTATATTACATTTGGTACCTTACAGATAATGTCACATCTTGTCAACAATTATATAGCCCATTCACACATTTGGTTTTGTGAAATTCGAGTGAGCATTCACTTTGCTTCATGACTCCTTAGCCTTTTATGTGAAGTGGTTCCTCTGACTATGGATTGTTTGGTTTTTGGGTGGGGTTTGTCCCAATGATGGTTGTTGGTGTCGGTTGGTGTTCTTTTGATGGGTTTTCCATCTTGGTTATTGGTTTGAGAAGTGTTTTCATTGCCCCTTGTTGGCGGACTCTACCCAATTCCAGTCACTTTCTTTAGGTTTATTTTGGTTTTCCAGTTTTCTTCTCTCGGTTTCAATACTAGTTGCCTTTTGATTTGAATGGTTTTTTCACATTGTGTTTTTCCATTGCGTATACTTCTTTTGGCTTGTGGTTTTGGTTCCTTGGTAGGTGGTGGTTTTTTGGTTTACTATTTCAGTAGGTAGAGATGGAGTCGAAGAATGATTTAAAAAAGGTTCTCAGGCGCCATGAGGAGATAGCTCAAGCAAATTGTTTAGCATTCAAACAACTCTTAGTGAAGTTTGGGGAATACAAGTTAGCTTTGGCCTCTCTAATGAGGAGGATGGAAGAGATGGAGATAAAAATCCAGTGATTGAAGGCCCAACATTTTCCTCAACATTGTACCTTTGCATCAATTAATCATGGTTTGGTCTCCCCCAGTGATGGAATAAAATTCAGTGGTATGGAAGGTCAAGGTATAACATTAATGGACATTGAGGGAGGGCCTCTTCTATATACTGGGGCTTTGGAAATTCAAGATTCTACATCCTCTCATCATAAAATGCTTTTTAAGGTTTTGTGGCTTCTTGGTGAGTTTGTAAAAGATGTAATATGTTTAAATTATCAAAATTTGAGAATGGAGAGAGCTCCAGATTTTGATGTATTAGTGTTAGAAATATATTCAAGCCTTGAGCCTTTTTTGAAAACTGTTAGGACCACATATTGTACCTTTTTGCCCATACTTTTTGCCATTATTATACCCTGGACCACCTGTGTTTAGACTTATACTATCATCCCAACTGATCATGCCAAGGTATACAACGTCCTTTCTCATCACTACATGTTTAATTTGTTTTGCATGATATTTTACATCACTCTCGTACTTAACCATTGATTAGAAGTGCATAAGTGTCCATAACTGCAGATTAGCACTTGAGGCCGACGC
>JASDQU010815175.1:11164-23975 GCA_032191745.1 Picea mariana
TGAATAAGAATCGTCGATGTTCCTCGTTTTTCAAATCGCCGAATCAATCCCAACGATCGATTTGGTAATTTCGCCAAACTTTGTAAACATTCAATTTTTTAAAAAATTTTCAAGAATGAATCTGGACTGTTGATCCAAGGTCAAACACAATCTCAACCGTCGATTCTCCAAACTCTGTCTAGCAAACAACGACCATTAAAACTCGATTTTTTCAACCTTCTAAGTCAAATTCAGCTTCGCAACTCCGCATATCGAATCCATTAACTTCTTAGACAATCCTGGAATCATTCAAACTCAGATCCGTTCACAAATTTAGGGGATTTCACTCAAATGTTTCCATTGTTTCCCCCCAAATTTGCACAGATATATAAAATATGTGACATCGAATCTTCCCGATTCAGACTTGTTCTGGCCCATAATAGTTCGGTGTTTGAACTAGAAGCTCTGATACCAATTTGTAATGTCCCCAGGCACCCAAGCCGGGAAACACCACTAAAATTCTACTTTGTTACCAATATGTAACATACCCAACCTCCCACACACTGGGCATGCCACACCAAGAACATACCTCTTGGATGATTTCAAATCTATGATAATAATTAATTAATAAAGAAGCATGAAATATGTACATGCAATGATCAAGATTCATACTACAACATAAAAGACATGCACAATATACCATGCACAACATTAACTAGCAAGCATGCATATTATAAGTACAAATCTCAGATATAATCATTTAATATGCAACGAAAATAAATACACAAGCAAAGGAAACCATGGTAGAGAGCACTTATCTTTTATAAAGAAGACACTAACTCGCTGCAGACCAAGGACGTTCCACCCAACCATAAACACCACTTTTCCAAGTCTCAACAACAATGTCACCCCCGAGCTAGGGCTATGAATCCATAAGGAAGGTTCCAGAGTGTTACTTGCCTTCACAAACCAATCGGCACTCAATCTCTCACAGGCTTCTCCAACACTCACAAAAATCCAAGTACCCAACTCTCTTCTACCTAGCCTGCACCACCCAAGAGAATGGACCTCCACTTTTATTTTCCATGCAGTCCCTCAGGCATTCCTTCTCCTTCCAGGGCTCCAGTGCAGCTAGTCTAGAATCTCCATGCTGGGACTCTCAGGACTCACACCTGTGAGCAAAGATGGACAAAGGCCAAGCATATTAAACATGCAGGCCTCAAATCGTGGTTGGATTACACCGACAATCTCTACAACCAACAACTGTGACTGTTCTTCAACAGTTTGTCTTCCTTTCCCAAGCCAAGACACAAAAAATGAGGAAAGATGAGTGGGTGACATAAAATAATGGAGTGCAGACTCCATGAGAGAGGATGAACAGTGAAATAATCGGGTGAATGAACGTGTGAACGAATGAATGAGTGAGTGAATGAGTGAGGCGACCAACAACAGAACTAGGATGAGAATGGGAGTGAGAGAGAGAGAACGAACCCCCCCAACATACCAGGGACGAGTTTATGTAAATCGTATGGATCAAGAACCTCTTGGCCTTCCCCCAAGAGCTCACGTAACTGATTCCCCCCTCATTACCCAAAATGGGTAATATAAAATAAATAAGCATTTAGCCCTTCAAACCCCCTCTCTTGTGGAATCATAGCCCCCTATAACTCTAGCTCTTTTTTTTCTAGCAACCAACGATGTATTTATTATCAATAATGATAAAAAATTACATTTCTTAGGCACATTGACCTTTTAATAATTGTTTGGGCACTCTGGCCTCTCAACAATGTAACAATACAATATTTACTATGGAGGCTCAAAACCCGAGGTGTTACATAAAGAGAAGTGATTATGTATACTTTTTAAGTAAGAAACTCTCAAATATATTTAATATCACATAATTACTATGTAAGTCCATCATAGAATCCAACACTACTATGTAAATGCTTACATACCTCATAGACTTAAAATTTGTTATCGAAATGCAGATGGAAAGGGTGTTTATAAATGTGTATATGTATTAGAGTAACCTAGTGTGCCACCAACAACGAATCATGTAGTGTGCCACCAAGGACACTAGATATATTCTTTACTATTCATATTTGGTTGTTTATAAAAAAGTGAAGGCAACGACCCAACCCTTCAACTACCTCAATAGTTACCAACCAACTAAGAAGGAATAATAATATCTTTCCTTGTTTTCAATGGTTTTTTTAGTTGTTAGAGATAATCTTTCCATATATTTGGTTTGCAATAATTTAGGTGTAGAAGGTAATTTCATATTTTGAGATGACTTTTTGACCATTTAGACCCGCCTATTAATTATTGAGGCCTTATCAAACTAAATAGGATGTATAGAGCCACTTGAGGAGATATAATGTAAGCATTGAACATTAAGGGAAAATCCATGATGCGATGATTAGGGTTTGACACTTGAAGTGAGTATTAGGAATATTAATGTACATGATGAGATGACATAAGACTCTACCCCCAACTTAAATATGGGAAAACTCCAAATTTAGGACCAATGCTCATGACCTTTATGATAATGAAACTCAACTAACACCTCAGGTTGAGGAAAATTGTAAAGATTGTGATACAAAGGAGGTTAAGCATGAGCATCATTCCTTCTTCTTGACTCACCCTTAATAATATAAGACAAAACTTTACCATGTTTCATAAAGTAATTACTCTTGAAGACATCCTCATTTACCAAAACCATTTTGTTCCACCATAACATTGTAAAGAATATTTAATACAATTTCTTAGGATAATATTCACTTAAAAAAATAAAATATCTTACATAACTTCCATTAAAAATAACCTAAATCATAATCCAATATATGCTTATGGAGGAGTCTAATTGATTTGGGATCTTTTCATTGATGTGACTTATTAAAGAATTGTATTAAATGAACATAAAATGAAGTGCACCATAAAGAAGGAATAACTCAATAATGAAGAGACATATGCATCAGATCTAAACACAAAAAACTTGATAACGGAGTTCGTCCCTGGTGGACTACGTCTCCGGGTCCTGCTCTCAAATGGGTAGGCCTTTTTATTAACTCAACAAAAGAATTTGACAAAATACATAAGTATACCTCATTTTGGAGTTAAACTGCATAATCTTTGCTCAGATCAGAAAACAAACAACACCACTGAATTCGTGGCGTCGAATTACCCAAAAATGATTGTCTCCATGCCTCGATCTGAGTTTGGCACTTTTAGGCCCTTGAGAAAATTCATCTTGATTTTCGTGCCTGCACCTACAATAAATTCATGGAAAACTTCTCGTTTTCTGTTCCCCCGTCCGTATGGACACACACCCTGTTCTGACCCTCGTGCTCTGGAAAAAACCAATTCTTAAATAAAATTGGGGGCATATTTACCAACGAGGTCGTTTGGCCTATTGGTTGGCAAATATATATTAAAGCTCTTTGTTGGAGGAGGTTCCAGGGTCAAGCCCGCAGACCTCCATTTTAATACATTCGGGCTATATATATATATATGTTGTTGTTTGGGCCTGTGCTAACTTTGGAGTATGGTTTGCAATGGCGGATCCTTCCAGATCTGGTGGCATATTGTGTTATATATTTGGCAGACTGGGGGGTTGGCACCATATAACCCCTTTTCCAATTTTGAATTTCGGTTGCTGGGCATCCTTGGGTGTTTTCCCGCTGCCACATGGCAACTCATGATTGGGCCACGTGGCGACCATTTATTGGCCCATGTCACTTTACTACACAGACATGCCACCTCACCTCTACCACATGAACCTACCACATCACCTGCCAGGTGGCTGTACGCATTGCTACATGACACTTTCCCATTGGTTCACAGACTGAATGGAAAAGTCCAAAATCGAGTGACACATGGCAGCGTCTGGTGCTGCCACATCATCATGCCGACGTCAGCATGACATGTTTCATCCTCTGCATGTTCCATGTACCTTTTATAGATGATTACATCATCCGTACTGATGTTGACATCAACAGTACGGATGCTGATTCAATCCTGCTGACTGGGCTAGGTTGACCAAAACTTTGACCGCTGATATCTTTTGATCCGTAACTCTGTTTGATGAGCCGTTTATGCCGTTGGAAATATTGCGACATGCTCTTCACGATGATTCCAATTTCACTGATTTTTTGAGGACTTTGATTTTTTTCCATTTCTCTGTCTGTTGAGGCCATTCTGAGCTTCCCGAGGTGCTTCTGCAAATTCTGAGTTATCCTTAGTCTTCTCGAGATCCTTTTTGGATCACGCCTTCCCACTGAGAAATTTTTGGACCACCAAATGCTGTCACCAATCAACAGATAAGTGAGGGAAGAGTTCCTCACCTTGTCCTTTTCAATCCACTTTGCCTTGCTTGGATGTGTGCCCTTTAAGCCCACTCGAAGATAATCAACATCACCCTTGCGTGAAGTCCTCATCCTTCTATCCAGGATGATATATTTCTTCAACTCGTGCAAAGAAATCAGGAGCAAACTCATCAACTGAAGGTATTGAAACTTCCTCACCCTGATCCATGATCACGGGAGGCTAAAAAAGTTTCAAGTTTTCTACATTTACAACTGAGTAGATATGCATATAAGGTGGAATATTTAGACGAAAATCATTGGTACCTCTTTTCTCCAAAATAGTGAAGGGTACATATCTGATGGGCTTGAGTTTCTTGCCTTCACCCTTCAACCACTCCTTTCTGATGTGAAGCCACACTTGGTCCCCAACCTGGAGCTGATGATCAACCTTGTGTTTGTCATGTCGAGCTTTATACTGTGCTTGACTCTTGGTGTACCCGCTGGATACTTTGAATGAACTTGTGGGCTTTGTCTTCATTTCTTTCTTCATTGGAATCAACATCTTTCCCATACATCAAGTCCAAAGGGACCTTAGGAAAATACCCAAAACATGTCTCGAATGGCGAACTCTGAGTGGAAGAATGTAAGGCTCGATTGTAAGCATATTGTACATAGGGTATATGTTCATCCCATAACTTGGGATGCTTGCTGCAGTAGCCTCGAAGAAAAAATACCATTGTTCGGTTAACAACCTCTATCTGTCCGTCGGTCTGTGGATGGAAAGCAGTGCTCCTCTTCAACTTGGTGTCCATCATTCTCCACAATCTTGTCCAAAAATCCCCAAGGAATCAAGTATCTCGATCTGAGATAATGGATGTGGGTAACCCAAAGTGAACCCAAACATGCTGAAAGAAGAGATTAGCAATTTTCTCAGCAATGATATTCTTTTTACATGGCATCAAGATACACATCTTGCTGAACCTATCCACTACTACATACAAATAGCCATGACCCCTTTTTGACATTGGTAAACCCCCTACAAAATCCATGGAGATACTCTCCCATGGATGGGATGGAATAGGAAGTGGTGAGTATAGCCCCAATTTTCTATTAGTGGGATTACAAGTAGCACACATCATACATCCCTTTACATATTTAGTTACAATTTATTTCATCTAAGGCTAGTAACAAAATCTTTGCAGATGAGCCACAGTTTTTCCTACCCCAAAATGCCCAGACACAAGAGATGTGTGAGCTTCTCGTATTACATGGAATCGTTCACTTGTAGGAATACAAAGCTTTCCAAGATGGTAGAGTAGTTTTCATTGCAGACAATAGTTCTCTACCTGTGCACCATGGGTTAGATTCTCAAATACTTCTTTAAAATATTCATCAATGACATATTGTTCCACATAGCTATCATGAGATAAAGAAGTGTTCTTCAAAATAATAGAAGCAACAATAGAATGTCTAGAAAGCATACCATCTACCTTGTTACTTGTGCTCTTTTTGTATTTGATTACCAAATGAAACCGTTGAAGAAAACCCATCCACCTGTAATGTTGAGATTGTTGCAGCTTGGTTTGTGCTTGGAGATACTGTAAGGGATGATGATATGTATGTATGATTGTTTCCTTCCCCAACAAGTAGTGATTCTATTTCTTTACACTTTGAACTAATGCATACAACTCTTTATCATATGTAGGATAGTTAACAACAACTTGGTGAAAAGTTTCAGAGTGGTAACATATAGGCTTACGATATTGCATTGATACTGCACCCATGGTGTATCTGTTGGCATCTGTCTCGATCTTGAAAAGCTGTTGAAGATTCGACAGTGCTAATACTGGTGCGATGCTGATCTTTTCCTTCAAAGTGTCGAAGGCTTTTTGTTGTTTTCCTCCCCACTGAAAAGTGTTCTTCACACTGGTTAAGGCATGAAAAGGAGTTGTAGTAAAAGAGAAGTTTGAAATGAATCTCCTCTAGTATTGGATTGAACCTAAGAAGCTTCGTACTTTAGTTACACTTTTGGGTTCAAGCCAATTTACAATTACATCAATCTTGGAAGGATCAATTTTCAATTGTCCTCCTCCTACAATATGACCTAAGTACACAAGTGTAGTATTGCCAAATTCACATTTGGACAATTTTACATATAATTTTTCCCTTTGCAACGTATCTAATACTTGCTTTACATGCCTTACATGTTCATCCCAAGTCCCATTAAATATAAGAATGTCGTCTAAATATACAATTACAAAATCATCTAGAAATGGCCTGAATACATCATTCATCACACGCATGAAGGTTGTCGGAGCATCACAAAGCCCAAATGACATAACTAACCACTCAAACAATCCCTGTTTGGTTTTAAAGGAAGTTTTCCATACATATTGTTTTGCAACCATGATCTGATGGTATCCACTGCGCAAATCCAACTTAGTGAAATAAACAACATTATTTAATTGATCAAGTAAATCATCTATACGAGGAAGAGGGTATCGATTTTTCACCGTGATTTTGTTTAAGGCTCGATAATCGACACACATTCGCCATGTTCCATCCTTCTTTGGCACCATCACGATCGAATAACCACAAGGAGATGAATTGGGCCTGACGAACCCTTGATCCAATAAGCCTTGTACTTTATTTTTGATTTTTGTCATCTCTACAACTGACATCCTGTACATGCCCACATTAGGAAGAGGAGAATCTGATTGAAGATGTATTTCATGTTGGATTTCCCTCTTAGGAGGTAATCCATCCGGTTCATGGAAAATATCATCATACTTAGAAACAATATCAATTAATTCTTTCTTATGAGAAGGATCACATCCTTGGAAGGCATAGGATGTTCCAACATCCTTTTCCCTTACGACCATGAGTACATATCTCTTATTAGTGTTTATGAGTCTCTTCAATTGTCTTGCACTAACAAGTGTGGTGTTTACCCTCATGCTGTGGGCTCTAACATTATATTCCACTCCCCCTTTAGTAAGGTGATATATGTTCTCATGACGAAAGAAGACTACTTTCCTATCATAAAGATAAGGAATCCCTAGCACTATGCCACATATATCAAGTGATACAACATCCAAATCCACTTCATCAATCAAATTTGAAGCAATAGTGATCCAGATTTTATGAACATAACGAAATGAATATAGATTATTAAAAGATGTTTAACACATAATAAAAGAGATACAATAAAACTGGTTTTCTATTCAATAAGGAAATAAGATGAAATTGTAAAATGCAGCATAAAACATGCTTCATGGAATTGTGGCAGCTTATCTATGAGAAGAGATGTGATGGCTGCGCTCATTCGCAAGAAGATCATTACAATGAGGCTCTGAAGGCCTTTTTACAATAAATAAGAATGCACAAAACCCTAGACATCCAAAAATCTAACCCTAGGAGATGAAGCGCCAAAAGTCACATGGGACCCATTTGGGTAAGTTAGTACATCAAATTCCTGGGGTTGTAACTTTTTCATACGATCTCCATTTTAGGTGCACGATAGCCCGTTGGAAAGGGCCTGAAAACAACCCCGCAAGTCAGGGACCCGAAAAGTAGGAAAAAATCTGCCAGATTGGAAAACTGCCAAAATGAACCAGTTGGAATAGGTGGGAGGCCAACGCCATCCATCTGGATCAATCCCCCCTTCATAGGAAGAAATGGTCTCCATTGCATGAAGTTCCCCCATCAGATGAGGAAATTTCTGCTGAATTTGGCCTTGGGTGAGCCACTTGCCTTGGTGCAAGAGCTGCCCTGCATTGACAACTCGATAAAGCTAGATCGTTTGCTATCAAGTGCCCTTGATCTATGTGTCAAGGGATGGCACATAATCCTTGCCGTCTTAAAACAAACCACATAACTCAAAGTCAACAATAGATTTGATACGATTCGAGGGGAAACAAGTGCCACAACTCCCTGCCGTTACGATGGGTGGTATTTGATATAAACACTATTATATCAAGGATTTTTAAGATCAGTGGTATTTAATATAAACAATACTATATAAAGGATTTTTAAGATCGGTGGTATTTTTAATATTTTCATAAAACTAAAGTAAAAATAAATAAATTCGATTATTAATTTGAGTAAAATAAAAACTATTTTTATTTTTATAAAATAAAGTGATATTAAAGTTAAATATTAGAGAAACATTAATTGGTTTATTGGACCTTAATAGGGTAAGTGATTACTTGAGTTTTTTTAGAATTTTGTTCTTGTACTCGAAAAACATTAAGAGAAGTCTTTCAAGATCACCATAATTTTGTCGAGTTAAGAGGTTAGGAAGGTTGGTACTGTGATAAATATTTTGAAAATGAGATCTAATATCGGTATAGGCTGGACAATCTAAGAGAAAGTGCTTTTCATCTTAAACCTTCTTAGTGTCACAAAGGTGACACACTCTTTCATCCCATGGCGTTTTAGGAATTGACCAACGTCCAGTTTCACTATAATTTTGATCTTCTAGATTAGGGTTGATTACATCCTTATAATACTTTAATTTTCTTTTTTCCTCTAACTCTTTATCACACCACATTTTCTCCTTAAATTTTGATTTGACTTTTTTTTTAATAGTATCTTTATTCTGCAAAATGGTGTCTTCCATGATTCCCCAATAGTTTAACCAAGACCGCTCATCTTTATGCCATCCTCACTTGAGTTTATGGTGGTTATGACTCGATTTTGAAACAATTTTAGGAAGCCTCTTGTCTTCCATGTTGTTTAACTTGTTCTTATACATTAGGTATCTAGTAATAGCCATGCTCTCAAGATAAAGTTGACTATCAAATATTATTTAAAAATAAATAATTATTTTATATTTATAATTATTTAAAAATAAAAAATTATTTTATATTTATAATTATTTAAAAATAAAAAAATATTTTATATTAATAATTATTTAAAAATAAAAATTATATATTTAATAGTAGTCCTTGAATCTATAATAACTAATTAGATTTGTGTAACTTAAATTTAAAGGATTTTGATTTACAATTATGTTATTTGGTTGGTATAATTTTATTAAATATAATTAAAAGAAAATGTGGTAATGGTAATATTTTTATTAATTGAGTTTGTTGTATACAAGATTGAAATATAATGTTTAATATACAAGTGTATAATGCTGATATTTTATGTTAAGCTACATTATTAGGAACAAGTACACTCATACATGTTAGAGAACATTTTCTTTTATAACACACTAAGTTGCAACATTACTTCAAGATATCATATGATAAGTGTACACTAATACATACATGTTAGAGAGCATTTTCTTTTATAAACACACTAAGTTGCAACATTATAAGTGAATTTGTCTGTAATGATAATTGGAGGCATTTCATGACCCTTAGCTCATAATTTTTTATGATAAGTGAATGTTATTTTGTTTGTAATGATAATTGGAGGCATTTCATCACCCTTAGCTGAGAATTTCCTAAAATATATTAGCCTACTTTATCTTATGGTATTGTATAATTTCCAATTTATCTTTACAAACAAAATTATTATGCTTTATTATTATGCTTTTCAATCTTAAGAAACTTTTATTTTAATATAATGTTCAAGTGAGTTGTTAAATAAAAAGTCACTTTATAATTTTAATTTATAGTTTTAATTTACATTGTTTTATGGTAGATAACCATGAGTTTATTGTTTTAATGGACATGGCTACTTGTTGGACTTGAATTTATTATTTTATGGAAAAAAAAAACTCTTGGCTAAATGATACATAAGAAAACATATGTATAGTTATTTCTACTTACTCATAATTATTTTTACTTACTAAAATAAAGTAAATCTAAAAACATCTACTTAAAGTAATTTTAATGTAAAGAGAATGACTAAACTATTAATTATAGCAAATTTTAGTTAGAGTTCTTGTTAAAAGATTAATTAGTTTTTTAACTACAAAGGAAAAATAAATGATATAAATTATTTGAATTTTTGACTCAGTATATGTACTTGAATAATGTCATTTCGTCTTTATTTTTTAATCTTTGTAAATTTTTAAGAATTAACAAAGGCATATTTAGAATTAGGAGAAAACCACACAAGTGAGACTACGCTCACAATCTGTTATTTCACGAAGACAAATTACATCATAATACAGGAATCCAATCTACTTAGGCGGTTACAACAAACAATATAGGAAAATAGGATCTACATTAAACACTAGGTAAAGTTTATCTACGTAACTAACTAGTGCTCCATTATTTCCAAGTCTCCTCCTTAATGGAGAATAGATTGACTTCTACACCTAACATCTCTCTAAACATCTCAATCTTAATCTTTCTAAGAGGCTTAATGAAAATATCAACAGTATTTTCACAAGTATTACAATACATAAGAACTATTTCATTGGATTGCATGTTTCTCTAACAAAATGAAACTGAGCATCAACATGCTTTGTCCTTGCATGATAAATCGGATTATTCGCCAGCTTGATTGAAGTTTTATTATCACATTTGATCATTGTAGGTTCCTTTTGTTCTTCTCCAACATCTTGAAGAAGTCTTCTCAACCAAACAACTTCACAAGTTACTGCACACANATTGCCAGCCCAATCAGAATCTGAGTAACCTGTCAACTCAACATCAGATGCATCAGTGTATTTAATACCATAATCAAATGTTCCTTTTATATACCCGAGTACCGCCTTTGCTGCATTCCAATGGATATCTTGAGGTTTCGCCATAAGCTGACTTAACACACTCACAAAATATGCAATATCAGGTCTGGTTGTGGTGAGACAATTCAAACTACCCACCATCTGTCTATACATAGTGCCATTCACCTCCTTCGAACCATCATCACAAGAAAGTTTCACATTCTACTGCATGGGAACAACAGAAGATTTACACTGATCCATTTTAAATCTCTTAAGTACTTATATGACATACTTACTCTGACAAACAAAAGTTTGGCCTGCATTTCTCCAAACTTCAAGACCTAGGCAGTAATGTAACTCACCAAGATCTTTCATTTCAAAAACTTGTGACATATGCTCCTTGATTTCATCAATTAATTTTCCTGCATTTCCTGTAATTATTAAATCATTAACACATAAGGAAATCAATACTATATACCCCTGCTCATCAAATTGGTATACAGATTTGGATCACTCTTGCTCCTCATAAAACCCCGTTGAAGAAAGAAAGAGTCTATCTTCTCATACCATGAACTAGGTGCCTGTTTTAGTCCATACAATGCTTTCTTTAACTTACACACTAAGTTTTCTTGCCCATGTTCCACAAACCCTTCAGGTTGAGTAAGGTAAACCTCCTCCTTTAACTTACCATTCAAAAATGCAGATTTAACATCTAATTGGCGTAGCTTCCAAAGGTACTTTGTAGCTAAAGAAATTAACAATATGATAATATTTAATTTAGCTACTGGTGCAAATGTTTCAACATAATCAATACCTTCTATTTGTGAATACCCCTTTGCCACCAATCTAGCCTTATATTTGTCTATATACTACCATCTGATTTAAACTTGGGTTTGTATATCCATTTGCATCCAATGGGCTTTTTATGTTTAGGCAATTCAGTCAATTCACAAATATTGTTTTTCATTATAGATTCATATTCTTCCTCCATTGCATTTCACCATTCATCATGTTCATTGGCTTCATTAAAACTCATGGGTTCTATGACATTTGAAATTCTACTCATTAGGGCATAGTCTCTATACCTCTCAGGGAGCCGAACCTGTCGTGAATATATTCTCAATTGATTATCTTCCTCCCCACTTTGTGAAGATCTGTCTTCACCACTAGGTGAACTTTAACTGCTTGAAGTGTCCACATCACTGAGTCCTTCTTACTGCTGTTGTCTCTGCAGTTTTGGCTGCTGCTGTGGTGTTTGCTGTTGCAATTGTGGTTGCTTCTGCAATGGTTGTTGCTGATCTTCTTTAACTCCTTCATCAATAAGTCTTTGTGAGTAGAAGGATCAAACAATTTGTATGCTTTGAATTCATAACAATACCCAATGAAAATACATTTAATGGATTTAGCATCCAATTTCTTCCTATTCTCCTTTGGAATATGTGCAAAATCATTACACCCAAATAATTTCAAATTATGAACTGCAGGTTTGGAACCATACAAGGTTTCGAAAGAAGTAAAATTATCAAGACACCTTGTTGGACTTCTATTCTTTAAATAAACTACAGTATTTATGGCTTCAGCCCAAAATACATTCGAGAGATTCTTACCTTTCATCATATTGCGTGCACACTCTACCATAGTTCTGTTTTTCCTTTCAGCAACTCTGTTTTGCTGTGGAGTGTGGGGTACTGTAAACTACTGTACTATTCCATGATCTTTGCAATATTTGATGAAGTCCCCTGATTTATACTCTCCCCCTTGATCTGAACGGAGGATTTTGATGGATTTTCTTGTCTGTTTTTCCACCATGGTTATGAATTCCTTAAAGTACTAAAAAACATCACTTTTTCTTCTAAGGAAATAAACCCATGTGTATCTCGTGCAATCATCAATAAATAATAGA
>JASDQU010815175.1:24097-36621 GCA_032191745.1 Picea mariana
CTTTGATGCCAAAGACTCTCTATTGGCATAGTTGCAGAAGTTAGTGCGTGATGTTCTTTGCTGGTAACATCAAGCTTGTATAGTCCTCCTGCTCTAACTCCCGTAGCAACAGTTCTGTATTGGTCCAACAGAGCCTTCACTATGCAATAATTCTTGAAGAATTCAACCTTCAAGTTCTGATCTGTAATGGTGGACATAGAGATCGAATTTTTCTTTATCCCAAGCACATACACAACATTGTGAATGTGACGAACAATACCATTCGACAATGTTACTGGAATATCTCTGTATCCCTTGATCTGATGAGCGCGGTCATCTCCAAGATATATGATGGCACCATTCTATGTTTCTTTAAAATTAGTATACCACTTCTTATTACATGTCATATGTATTGATGCTCCGAAATCCACAAACTAGGCATCAACATCATTGGTTTCAGCAGACAAAGCAACATTAGACACAAACAGTCTAAGATCCCGTGAATCAAAATTCAGGGGTTCATCAATATCATCACTAGCAATAAAAAATCTGAGATTGTGTTTTGAATATTCTTCTGCATAATGACCTAAATGTTTTCTAGGTTTATTCCTAGCCTCATCACTCTTCTTCTTATGACAGTCTCTAATAAGTTCTCCAGGTCGACCACAATAAAAAAACTCTTTGACTCATTCCTGTTAGATGGCATACCTCGATTCGGCCTTGTAGATTGTCTTCTCTGCGATGAACTGCCTCCTCTGCCTCTTTCTCCTGATCTCCCTCTCGGGGATCTCTTATTTGACCATAGTGCCAAATCTGAATTCTAAGGCTTCAAATTCGCGTGCCTCTCTTCCTTTTGTAGCAAAATACCTGTCAATTCTTCAAAAGTAGGAGGTTTCTCCCTTGCTGCGAGAACTGTTATGAACATATCATAGTCTTATAGCATACCATTTAAGGTAATTGTGACAAGATCAATGCTGGAAACTGTTTCCCCTATGTTTCCTAGCTTGTCTTTCACCTCTTTAATGCGACCCAAAAATGAACTAACAGATTCATTTCCATCCATCTTAATGCTTAGCAATTTAGTTTTCAAGAAAAGAATACAATTATTCCATCCATCACAATCTGTTATTCCATGAAGATAAATTACATCATAATATAGGAATCCAATCTACTTAGGTGGTTACAACAAGCAACAGGAAAATAGGATCTACATTAAACACTTTGTAGAGTTTATCTACGTAACTAACTAGTGCTCCATTATTTCCAAGTGGCATTGGCTAAACATTCTACCTTTTGGGTTTTTTGGCCGGAATCCTGCCATGTAAATCTGGACAAAATCGCTATTTTTGAATGCATAAATGGATTCAACATGTTGACCATTTCTCACAGGATTTCGGGCAAAATCAAACTGAAAAAGTCACCAAAAAACAATAAAAAAGTAAAACGTTTAGACTAAACTATTAAGGCAACAAATACTGCTCTCTTTACTTTTTAACCTTTATAATTTTCTACGAATTAATAAATACTCATAGAATTAACAAATTTGAGGGTGTGTTCATGTAACTTTGTAATCATTAAAATAAGGTTTAAAGCTCTAAGACATCTAATAACGTTATTAAACTCTTTAGTATAAAAAATAAATAAACATATTTTCCCTTAAACATCCAAAATAGAGTAATAGTGTTTTTCCTATACTCACATATATATATTTGTTTAGAAGACTTGCATTTAAAATATAATGATAATATAAATTCTAACACAAATAATCATATATTTATTTTGAAGAGAAGCATTTAAAATTTAGTGATAATATAAAATTCCAAAAAAAATAGTTATACATTTGTTTTGAAGACATATTCTTAAAAAATCTAGTGACAAAATAAGATTCCAAAACAAATATTCATATATTTGTTTTGAATACATGCATTTAAAATTTAATGACAATATAAGATTAAAAAACAAATAACCATATATTTATTTTGAATACATACATTTAAAATTTAGTGACGATATAAAATTAAAAAAATAGCCATATATTTGTTTTGAAGACATACCCTTAAAAAAAATCTAGTGACAATATAGGATTCCAAAACAAATAGTCATATATTTGTTTTGGATACATGCATTTAAAATTTAGTGACAATACAAGATTAAAAAACAAATATTCATATATTTGTTTTGAATACATACATTTAAAATTTAGTGACGATATAAAATTCCAAAACATATGTATGAAGAAAAAAAAAAATCTAAGATTGTAGTAATTTTTTTTTATTAAATATTTTTAAGTAAATTATATTTATTTTTGAAAACATGCATTTAAAATTTAACGACAGTATAAAATTCCAAAACAAATAGTCATAATATGTTAAAAATCATAATATGTTAAAAGTGTGAAAAAAATAAATTTAAGGTTGTAATAATTATTTATTTATTAAATGTTTTCAGGTCAACCATATTGATTTTATTGATAGGTGATTAAAAAGCATGGTTGATGTTGTAGATTTCCATGCCATTTTATGCCTAATGTTTCACTTGTTATAACTTTCAGAGTGGAAGATGTTAGTTCACTACCGAGATAATTGACATTGTACTATCTGAATTGATTTTCACAATTTCAATTTACATGAGATAATTCACATTGGACTCTCTGAATTGATTTTCACAATTTCAATTTACATGCTTACGGATATAGCTTCTTCATTTCATATAAATTCAATTTAATAAAAAAATTGTGCAACTTTCCTATAGAGTCATGACGCAAGAGGTAAGGTAAGTGACTCATTTACATTGACCATATATTTCGAAGCATCTAACCATTGAATATATATTCACTAAGACCTCAGATTTAAGCTTGTGAATAAATTTGGAACGGGTCTACCCAAAATGCGCCAAATTACCCCGCTTAAAGATATATTTGTCGAAGCTGATATTCCTTTTAGAGATCATATTAATATAGTTGGAACCAGGGTTGGAATTTGAAATTCACAACAGTATTGAACATTTACATCAATAATAATAATTGATCAAAGGTTTTTTTATTGTATTTGAGATTAAATTGCTCTATGATAGACAATTTATCTATCAAATTCCATTTTTGATGGGAGATCACTTTGGAGTAGGACTTTAAAGTTGAAAAGGGGAAGAAATTATTAGAGTATACCTAACACTGTATTAGATGTTAAGGAATTAAGAACTATTGGGATTTTCAAAATGCATGAGTGGCTTCTTAATAGTACTTATCATAAATCGGCTATCATATAAGAATCAAAATGTTTATTGCTCAATTAAGAACTAATTCCCATTAATTTTGTTGTGAAACCGGCTCTGGAAAAGATCAAAGGAAGCTTGGGAAGAAAATGTGTCTATGTTTGGCACACCTACTGAAAAGTGGAAACAAAATAACATTTCATTTTAGAGTGTGAAGCCTTCAAAAACTAGCTATGTAAATATTTTCACAGCTAGCTTTTGGGATAATTTATTCAGCTAGAAAACCCTCAAGAAATTGGGGGCACTCATCATCACAAGAAAATGACTGAAATACAAAAATTAATGTATGAGGCCGTTTATCCCATAGACTATTGTTAACCCAGTATACTTTAAAATAATTTTTTCACCTTCTATATAAGGCTCTAAGTTAAAAAAAAAAGGTGGCTGTCCACCTAGTCTAGTACTAGTTCGTGGAAAGAGAATCTGTCACTGACTGAAATCAAACAATAGAATAGGCAGTAGTCTAAATGTTTTATCTTTTGGTTGTTTTCAGGGAATTTTTTCAGTTTGATTTTGCGTGATGAATGGTTGGATCTCCAGATTTGAGTGGCTAAGTTTGTATAATCCAAGTGCCCCAGGGTTTTTCAGCAGACTAAATCAATTTATGCATTCAAAAATACAATTTAAACAACAAAAAAATAGCGAAATAGCAATTTATCCAAATTTACATTGATTCCGACCAAAAAAATCCAAAAAATAAAACATTTAACCCACCCCATAGAATAATAGTTGGTCCAGCCAGAGTCAGTAGCTTGTTACCAGATTCAGTGGCTTGTTTAAACGCTACCCTCTGAGCGCCCTACCAGTGGCCTACCCTACCCTCTTAATGGTCTACCCCTATGTGTAAAAAGTCAAACAAGAGCTAAATAACCAATATACTGTGAAAGATGAATCGAACGATATAGTTCTTAGTTCAAGCCTGGGCAGGGACTAATAATAAAGCTACCACTATGACGGATATTGTCGTATGGGCGAATTGGTTTAGAGCTATCACCCTGACGGATAGATTGTCGTATCATAATGTCAGAAATGGAAGGAGTATTTGTCTACTTTGTGAAAAATAGCATGCCCGGCTGATGCACAGCCGTGACTTTCCAAGTTTCCAGGCACCAGCTTCGAACGGCTGGAAAAAGCACCGATTTATGGATGATAGTTTCACTTTAAATAACTTCCAGGAATCCAGGATCGCTTAAATAGGAGACGCATCTTTCTTTCTGTCGTGCAGACCAAATAGAAGAAAGTTTGTTATGGGTTTTGATAGGTTGCTTCAAACTCTTCCTCTGCCTGCAACATGGACGGCAACCGCTGGATTTACGTTTCTCATGTTCTTCTTCTTATACGGGATATTGTACAAGAGTCGAAGGAACGGAGGAAGATTGCCTCCAGGACCCTATCCATGGCCGATCATCGGAAATCTCCATCAAATGATAAAGCCTGTTCATCGTGCTCTGAAAGACCTTGCTGACAAATATGGTGCCATTATGTTTCTACGCTTGGGCTCTGTCCCCACCGTGATCGTTTCTTCTTCCGAGATAGCCAAACACTTTCTGAAAACTCATGATTCCATATTTGCCAGCCGACCTACAACTGCAGCTGGGAAGTACTTATCCTACAATTTCAAGGGTATGATATTGTCGCCCTCTGGAGATTATTGGAGGCAAGTGAGGAAGCTCTGCGTGTTGGAACTGTTTACCTCTAAGAGAGTCGAGTCCTTCAAACATGTGCGAGAGGAAGAGGTCTCTGCGATGACCCGGCACATTTGGGAGGAGAGCCAGAACGGCACAATTGCTGTAAATCTGACCCTTTCCTCCAATGTAATTTCGCGAATACTGGCCAGGAGGAAAGTTTCTGACGATGACCTGGGAGCTGATGGCAAAGGATTTAAACATATGCTAGGAGAACTGTCAGCTACTGTCGGAGCGGTCAACATTGGAGACTTCATTCCATATTTGGACTGGATGGACTTGCAAGGCATCAAGCGGCGTATGATGAAAGTGAACAAAACATACGATGCATTCGCTGAGAAAATTATAGACGACCATCTCCATGTTCATCATCGCACGGCCGTCGCTCCCTCCAGCGATGGTCAGGCAGAGGTAGAGCAGATTAAAGATTTCGTGGATGTGTTACTCCAGATGACAGCAGAGAACGATCATATAAAGGGAGACACCAAAGCCACGCGGGAAACAATTAAGGCAATTATGTTGGTATGTCGCTAGGGCCTCTGCTATGTTATTTGCAAAGTCACTGTTCATTGTTAGATTAATTTTTGAAGGAGTAGGTTAATCCATTTTTTTTAATCTTTTAGTAAGAAAAATAAAAAATAGTTGAATCCTGTTACATTTTTAAGGGTAGTTTGAGTTTTGGAACTAAAGTTTCATGTATTCTATAATTTTATTTTAGAGGTTTACCTCATTTTAAATTAATCTAGATGTTCAAAAAATCGACCAAAATTTTAAATTAACCAGAAATTTAAAACAACTACAACCCAAAAATTAAGACCAAAAAAAAGAAAGAAGAAGATTGCCCTCAGTTAACCTACTCGATTTTTAAATTTCAATTGACAAGATTAGTTGTTTTGGTATTTGTTTGTACAGGACCTGTTGGGCGCTGGAATGGAGACTTAGTCGTCTACGTTAGAATGGACGATGAGTGAGCTGCTCAGACATCCCCGTGTCTTGAAAAGATTGCAGGAAGAAATAGAATCCACCGTCGGAAAACATGGCAAAGTAAACTAGTCGGATGTGGGAAGGATGAAGTACCTCCAATGTGTGGTGAATGTGTGGGCTATAGGAAGGGATCTCAATCAGGCCTGGAATTTCAAATTTCCTCTGTTTAAGTGAAAATTTGATGACGGTTATTTTATTTTTATGGTTAACACTTTACCTTTTAGGTAAAACCATAAATGTCAAATGATTTTGTATGTTATATGAAAATTTCATTGTTATAATTTTTTTCCTATTTTTTTGTATAATAAAAAACAAATTCAAGAAAATCATTGATATTTTAGGTTGTAATTTAATTTAGATTATCAAAACAATATTGTGGAATATTACATAATACATAGCTCCAAAATCTAGTTTTAAAGAGTTATCAATGCTGGAATGTATGCCTACGGCATATGAAAGTCAATGTCAATAGAATAGAAATTTCATTTGAACTTAAGCATATATGTATCAAGGGTAGAGATTTATTTACAATCTCAAGTCTATGGTCAAATATGCCTATAGTACCTGTAGTACAAGATTATAAAATTATAACTTATTCTCACATGCCATTGAAATATGTATATCAATATCAGAGGATTACAAAATTTAATTTAGAAATGTTGAAATTTTTATATTCAAATCACACATGTTTTCACAATTCAAAATAATTGCACAGAAAAAATATGATGTCTCCTTTTAACATTAATCGACAACAACAACAATCACTCTGCTATAAAATAAATCACTGTGTTCGTACCCTAAATTGAACCAATCTAAGAAAAGCCCCGAATTAAAGGGGATTTCCTAAATAGAAATATGATTTATGTCTCATTTAAACTTTAACAAGAATATAGTGTCTACCCTTCCAATTTAAGAAAGACAGTGAATTAAATGGGATTTCTGGAATAGAAATATGATTTATGTCTCCTTTTAAATTTAACAAGAATATTATTCTCAACAACACTCACTATACTATACTATAGTAAATCACTGTGTCTAACCTGGTGTCCTACATAGAACCAATCCAAGAAAAACAGTGAATTAAAGGATATTTTCAAAATATAAATATGATTTTGGAATGAGTTGGTTAACTTGAGTGTAGTCTCTTTCCCCTGAGTAACTAGTAAGTTAGTAACTACTCATGAATGACAGAGGATTAACCATTAAAATATTACTCATGAATGACACAGGGATTAACCATTAAAAGAGGAAAATCATGGCTAATCACAAATACTCATGGAAAACAAGAAAACATTGATTTTAAATACAAAGTATGAATGTACCTCTAGTTGTTGTTGCTCTGAAAGGGTGGAGGAATTAGATGACCCAAGTATGGAAGCCATTGTTTCCTTCTATTTAAACAGGGTTTCACTTGCTTAGCATGAAGCCATAACTTCAGAGAGGAGAAAACCAGTTACTCAAGCACTCACAATTGCAAATGGAAGTCTTGGGGGTTAGAGTGGAGAAGACCGGCTCCACCCTTGAAATGTGGGCACCTTCATTGTTCATTTACTCCCTCAACTAATATTATCCAAATGTCATCAACAAAATCGTTCACCATATTGCCTTGCTATAAATATCTCATTATTATTATTATTATATATTACTATAAAATAATTCTACCAACTAATACAAGATAACCATACTTAGAAATTACGAATCACAAGTCACAGTGTTTAATATAACTATATTATAAAAATATTGAAAATTTAAAAAAAATATATATTCAATAACAAATAACAACCTCATAATAATAATAAAACATTAATAATAATATATATTAAGATATATATTATACAATTTAAATATTTAAAATTTAAATTTAACCAATAAATACCTATAAAGTGTTTTATGTAATACTAAATACCTACTATAAATTTTGATGGAGAATCTATGTATTTAAACATTGATGAGGAATCTATGTGTTTGGCATTTTAATGCACGTCATGGATGTGTAGATTTTTTTATCTACCTGTCAAATACTGTCAAATACGGGTTGAAATAAAAAATACGTTAGGACGTCAAATTACAGCACTGATCCCAATGTGTGGGGAAGATGCTTTGGATTTCAAGCAGGAGAGATTTATGCATGAATTGGGTGGGCATGATAATATTATGTATTTAGTGTCAGGTCAATCAGATTTCAGGATGCTTCCCTTCTCGGCAGGAAGAAGAGGATGCCCGGGGGCTGCCATGGCTATTCCCATGATTGAGCTTACACTGGCTCAGCTGCAACACTTTTTTGATTGGAGAGTGGAAGGTGATCCGTCTGAACTAGATATGAGAGAAGCAACTGGGGCCTCTTTGTCAAAACAAGTTCCACTCTTTGCTTTTCCAAAATTGAAGAGGGAAAGATTTTTAGGGCATCTATGATTTTATTGTTTTTCTCTCCGTGCTATCCCTTTATTTACTTAGAAGAAGTCTCTGGTTGTGGCCCCTACTCTATATGGTTCTAATATTATAAATAATATGTCAAGATGGTTCTTAATAGAAGAAGAGATGTTCATTTATATTCAGTATTCGAAAACCCGTGTTTTTCATCTTGATTCAATAATGAAAAACCATGCCTAAAAATCCATGTCCTTATCTTCATTCATTGTTCATTCAAGGATGGAATTTGATTAGCAAATGGCTTGTTGTTTAGGGTATCAAGTCCATAAATATTGTTAAAAATTTCTTATAACTATCAACTTTCTTTGTTAAGATCAATATAACTGTCAATCTTCTTTATTAAAAATAGCAAAACTGACAATGGAGTTTGTCAAAACTATCAAATTTTACATACTGATCAAATTTGAAATTCCAATGGGATTGATCCTTCCAATGCAATTGATACATAAGAACCTTCTATCACCGACTGAAAACGCCACACTCCTCTTCAGCATTTTTATGGATTCACAAAGTATAGGGTAGAGTATGCCGCTGCGGGTGATGTTGAGCCTGCCATAATCGTAAAAGTTGGCCTGAAGCATCAGTGCAATTTTCTTGTAATGCGTTAAGATGCGTTTAGTTAGAACGGGAAATTGAACTTAACAGTGAACAATAAATCGTTCAGATTTGTGAATGAGCCCAAGAATGAAATATATAGGCATGAAAACTGGTCATAGTGTACAAAGAAGAATCACGCTTAGCCAGGCCTATTCACACCTGCGATCGATTCGAAAACAAAATTACCTGCAAGGGATATTATCACTTGCAACCGATTAGTTAGTATTAAAAAACTATCACCTGCAAGGGCTATTATCACTTGCAAAGTTATCTGAGATATGATAAATTTGAGTCAATTAGATTTAGCTTAGAGAGTTGTGAGGAACGAGGCCCTCTCCTTGACTCTAGCCTTTAGTCAATTTCTAAACTACCACGGCAGCCCCAGTCACGTAGCAATGTCTCCTTTTCCATTTCGAAAGAGATGCTCTCTCTGTGTCTCAGTTCTATGGTTGAGTCTGGTCTTGCTCGAATTGAGTTACCCTCGCTGTTTCATTCTTTTAGTCCTCATTGCAGGTGTTCTTTGATTCTTACTTAGGTATGCTACTCATCTACACAGAGCAATCTGTTCATATTGTCAAATGCACTTGCTCTTCACTTTCTTTCCCATAGACTTATGAAACTTCTGCACCATCAAACATCGCATCACATTTTTGGTCTTTCTTTATCAATGATAGCTCTAGCGGAGTAAGCATGCGGCAATTCATTGATTGAAAAAGCCATGCTTCATGGGTCGTTAAAGTTGGTGGAGAAACTGTTCTGGCTATACCGATAGGATGACTTTTGTTGCTCAATCTTTTTCCTGTGTAACTGCTTGCTTATATGTTGCCTCTCTAGTGGCTGCACTAGCTGGCGGTATGCCTATAGATATGCTTATGCTTACTTTTCTAGTTCTGCTGCTAGGTATGCTTATAGCTATGCTCCTAGGTATAGTGCTAGATATACCAGTGTAACTTGAACTACTCGAGATGCTTATGGCTGTTGATCAACAAGGTCAACTAGAGGAACCGATAAACTACTAATTCCATTGGATCAACGACTTACACTACATGTGCTTCTCTAGCTATCTAATTGTCTAGTTTGTTTAAGATCCAATGATCAAAATTGAACCCTTCCTAGCTATCTCTTGAAAGTGTTTTAAGGTAGTAATTATCAATGTTTTGACCCGATTTGATTATGTTTGGAAGTCTTGAAAGTAAAAGTGTTTTAAGGTAATAATTATCAATGTTTTGACTGGATTTGATTATTCATTAATGGTTACAATGCATTGTGATGTTCATGAAGGGTCAACTATATCATTGAGTTTGGTTGATTTTGGTTGGCCATGGTTGACTATTGATCCAGGAGCAGAAAATGAAACTTTTCAGAATTGAGTGAAACCAATTCCATTGCGATCGTCTTGTCATGCTGATTCTGACCATATATTTATTTTCTCAAACGAACTCCGTATGCGAGATTTATCACACTCTGATTAGATTCTCAAACAGCTAAAAAGTCAAAGGTCAACTGGAAAAAAGTCAATGCTGACGTCAACATGACATCACCAAAGCTAATTAATGATGCTAATGTGGTAGAGACATGTAGCAGCAGTTGACTGGGCAGATGACAGATCCAATCTAAATTGGACACGTGTCATGTGATTTGGGCAAATGTGGTGGTGCCACGTGGCACCCAGTCAACAATCGAATGGCAAGTTCCAAAAATAAGTTTGGCATCCATGGGTTTTGAACCCACGACCACCAATGCGCCCAAGTGTTTCTTGTTATAGAAAACACATTTAAATATATTTAAATTGCAATATTTTTGTATGGCGCAAAAGGGAGGGGGCTGGGCTGGGCCCCAACCTGTGGTCTTAGTTCAAAATGCATACAACCAGGGGCGTGGACTATCAAACACAACCACCAACCGCGCTTTAAGCCATGGTTCTGGGTGTGATCCCACTAGACCAGGGACTATCCCATTCAAAGGCGCGTAGAGGTTTGGCTTTGAAGGATGATCACATGATATGTGCCCCACGACGAGGAGCTATCGCCAAGTATGGGCCAGCTCTTAGCCCTTTGGGCTAGCACTTGGCCATATGGATTGCAGATGACCATATATTGAGGGCGTTCATAATCCTTTGGGGGCTTAGCCCATATATTAAGGTTTAAAAGTGGTTTTTTATCTTGTTAATGTAATTTTAAATGGTTTTTGCCTGATATTATGATCAAAATTGTTTTTTTTGAGGATATCTTGGCCATTTGGAGGGGGATTGATCCAGGTGGATATCAGTGGCCACCCACCTTTTCCGAATGGCTCAAAACAGTTTTTTGGCAATTTTGGCAATTTAATATTTTTACCAGTTTTTAACTTCCGGGGCCATTTTGAGGGCCCAAATGAAGGTTTTTCGAGATCAAGGTTCTCAATGATATATGAAGGCATGATTGAGCCCCCAAAATGAATCTCCTCGACAATACCTTTCCAATGATCCATCACACGCCTAAAACAAAGATTGTATGCAAAAGTTACGACCCCAGGAAGTTGATGTACTCACTTACCCAAACGGGACCCACATGACTTTTGGCATTTCATCTCCTAGGGTTAGGTTTTTAGATGTCTAGGGTTTTTGAAATTTTGGTTTATTTAAAAAAGGATTTCAGATCCTCATTGTAAATATTTTCTTGTGAATGCGAGTAGCCGTCACATCTCTTCTCAGAGACAAGCTGCCACCATTCTAGTGAGTCTTTCACTCTGTATTTTTACAGTCTCTGTACATTTCTTTCATTAATATAAACCATGTATTACTGTATATCTGTGTTTATGGTTGCATCTCTGATACATTTATTTTATATTATTGAATATATGCGATATCTCTGTTCATTTCTTTATTATATTTCCGCTCTAATTTCGTGCCGAAAATAATCTGGATCAGTGGTATCAGAGAAGGCTGCTCTTGATCATTTTTTCAGTGCATGTCCTCGACGAGGTCCGAGTATAGCAAGTTGGGTCTCGAGATTGTGTCTCTTGAAGACAATCGCTCTCGCACACCCAAGAAACCCTCAATTGTGAAAGAAAAGAAAAATGACGGAATAGATGATCCTATTAGTCTGTTGCTTGAGCAAGCTCTCACACGACAGAGGGACGAAATGATGGATAATTTTTCCCACATCCTTCAATGCCTGCCGATAGAAATGGGCACATCTTCATCAAGCGGACACTTTGGAGGCACCTCTCCTTTCAAGGTACAAGTTAATTTTGATATTCCTGTATTTGAAGGACAAATAGATGCAGAGGCCCTTGACAAATGGTTAAATCTGCTAGAAGGTTATTTCTCTATTCACAAATTTTCCGACAAAGAAAAGATCAACTTCGCACTCCTTAAAACTCTCCCCCATGTCAAACATTGGTGGGAAACTTATTGGGAGTAGAGTTACACAGAGGAGTCTGAAATATATGGGGCCAATTCAACTTGGGATTTTTTTGTGGATGCGGTAAAGGAACAATATTACCCTATTGGAAACTATGAGGACCAATACATGAGATGGACCACAATGCGGCAAGAGAGGGGTCAAGCAGTTCTGGACTTCACCAATACCTTCCATA
>JASDQU010815176.1:0-19206 GCA_032191745.1 Picea mariana
AAATGAAGGCAAAAAATCATGTGATGGTGTTGGTAAGAAGGAAGATATTGAAGGTAAAGAATCTCCCAAGACTCTTTGTTGCTATAATTCAAAGTGTAATGATGTTGAATTTTTCTCAAGTGAAGAAGATAATTGATGTAGGAGCATCATAAGCAGCTAGACAAGAGAGCATGATGGCGGAAAACAGCTAGAGGAGCGTAGCACACATTTTGCACATTTTGAAATGTTTTTGAAAAATTAATGAACAAATGTTAATGTAGTAGTTAAGGGAAATGTACTTGCATGTTGTAAACAAATATTGAGCGATTCGCTCTCATATGTCATTGTAAAAGGCATTTAAGCCCAGTTAATGAAAGTAGGAATATTTGAATTCATAGATTAGATAGTTAGAGCGTAGGAGGGAGAACAGATATAGACACCCTCGCTTTTGTATCATAATAGTAGTTGTTGTATCATTAGCACAATATAGAAGAGGAGAGTTGTAGAGAAGAATCCATGTACAGAAGAAATTGAGTTAATATATGAAGCTTTGATTCAACTTTCATGGTGTTATGATGTTTATTGCTTACATATGCTCAATGGTATGCTTACAGTTGTTTTATTCTCTCTGTTATGCATTTTTTATGATGCTATGCTATGTTGAATGTATGATTTCATGTTGAGTGTATGAAATCTGAGAGAGAAAGAGAATGAGTTTCAATTGTTTCTCTTCCTGAATGAGAGAAGTTCCTGCAAGGAGTGCAGTGAAACATCCGCAAGGTGTGCATTGAAAGGGGTTCTGAGTTTAATCTCAGGAAGCTCAGGAAGGGTACTATTGTTCTCATTCCAACAGAAGTGAAAGTGAAGAAAAGAAGCCATGCAAGGTATGCGCAGGCTAGTTGAGGCCTTAGAACTTATCAACTAAGGTGGAAGGATTGAAGGATCACTACTGCAAAGAGTGCACAGGGTTGAGAAATCAAATAATTGGAAGTTATTTGAATTTTTTCCACAATGAGTGCGAGCAGGAAACCCTTTTGGGAGCCTTGATGTTGGAAGTGAAAGCTCAGGAGGGATAACCCTTTTGAACTCTTCAAAGGAAGGAAGAAATCGAACCATTTCAAAGGAATATAAGGATTGAAGTCATCTAGTAGAAGTAAAGTTCACAAGGGAGAACACCAATTCGTCTCGCAGAAGTCATAGAGGAAGAAATTGAATGGTCGGAATTCTCAGAGGATAATTCATGAAGTTGCAAGGACCGTAGGATCTAGAGGAGTTGCAGGGTGGATAAGGGCATGACGAACCCATTTCGTTGGTGTCAAGGATCAATGAGGACCATCAATCATGGTTAGTTTGGGCCATCGAATCATTTCGCAAACTCGGGGTTCGTAAGTTTGGAGGTGGAAGATCAAATTCCTGGAGTCGCGAGGTCCCGAGTTGTGAGAAGTGGAGGAAGAGATCCAGACCACTGGATCCAAGTTGCGAAAGGAACATCAGATCTGAACTTTCATGAGTATCACATATCGTGAGTTTGGAGGATAGACCAAGTCCTTTGGTTGTGCTAATTTTCGAGTAGTGAGAAGTAGGATCAACTATCGGATCAGAACCTCTTCGCTATATTGCGTATCAGGGTTTCAGAGGTTGGGAAGAATCAGTTTCAACTACATAAGTCACGAGCTTGCGAGTTGCGAGGGCTTGTGCAACATGTGGCACATCCACTTGGTGGGAACCGCATGGCTAACAGGTGGAGTGATGATAAGATGCCCGGAGAGAGGAAGAAGTGGTGACAGGTGGTGGGCACGTGTCGTTTGAAAAGGGGGCTAGCACCCTGTTGATTTCTCATGCTTCAGATTCTCATAATAAAGGAGCACAAAGCCTCAACCATTCAAGTCACAAAGTTGCAAGTTCTGAGAAGCACTGAAGGAGTCAACCTTCTCTGACTTTCATGTCTCGGAGTTTCATAAGATAAGGGCTTGGAGGTTCAACCTTCCAACTCATGAGATTGCGAGTTGCGAGAAGTGAAAAAAGGAAATCAACCATCACCTCTTGAGGTTTCGCAAAGGGAGAGTGCCAAAGTTAAATCCTTCAACTCATGAAGAAGCGAAGTTGCGAGAGGTGCTAGTTGTTAGCCCTAGTCAGTGGTCGCTGGTAGAAGCGCTAATGAGAAGGGAGGTATACATGTATCGTTACCTCAGGTATCGGGAGTTTGGAAAGAGTAGTCGAGGGTCTTCAACCCACGAACTCGTGAGTTGTGAGTTGTTAAAGACGCTTACGCTAAGACAAGGTCGTGATCGCTCGGAGAAGGAAAATCTCGTGTCTGCTGTCAAGTTACATAGGATGAGTTTTTACAAAGGACCTATGGATTCATTGGAGGTTCCAGTGGAAATCAAAGGAGCCACTTTGGCTCAAGGGAATTTTAGAACAATCCTAAGTGGATCTTGACCCGAGGGTTGGGGTCTATGTCATTTGTGGTATTAGAGCTTGACTCTATTTGTATATTGTAGGCAGAGGAAGTGAGAGGAGAAAGAGTAATCTGATACGCACCAGGTGTGGTATCAGAGCATAGAAAGAGTTCTTTGCTTTCTGTAGCAGAGAAAAAGGAACCATTTTTTGGCCATGCTGTCGAGAAGAAGAGACAGACCAATGCCTGATCCAGCCATGGAAAGGGAAATGCGTGAACTACATGCCAAGCTTGATGCCATGGAGACAACATAGAGGTGCACAGTTGAGGCTGGGGATATCAGCGAGATTGATAGTGAAAATGAAGTTGGAAACAATGGAGAAGAAGTTCAGTCAAAGATGTTGCGGATGAACGCCTATTCAAGGTTGTTGCAAGGATAGGTGCCAGAGCAAAAATGGACATTCCAATGTATGAGGGAAACTTGGATGTTGAAGAGATTCTAGACTGCATTAGAGATATGGATAAATACTTCAACTATGAGGATGTCAAGGAATATAAGAAGGTCAAACATGTGGTCACCAGACTTAAAGGGCATGCAGCACTATGGTGGGATGAACTGCAGGCTCACAGATGCTACAAGGGAAAAAAGAAAATCAAGAGTTGGGATAGAATGGTAGCAAAGATGAAAGCCAAATTTATACCCAAGGATTACCAAATCACTATGTTTCGGAGGATGCAGAATTTGAGATAGAATATGATGTCAGTGAAAGAATACACTGAAGAATTCTACAAGATAAACATCAGAGCAGGTCATCAAGAAAGCCATGATGAAAAGTTTCCAAATACATGAATGGTTTGTGATATGACATTCAAGATGAGATGAGCATGATGGCCCTTTGAACTATAGAATATTATTATCAGATGGCTTTGAAATATGAAGAGAAGCTGAGCCAAAAGCAAGGTCAAAGAGGCCAAGGCAGAAGTCAAGCCAGAGGCAAGACAATTGTCCAAGACAGAATTTAGAAAACTAAAGAAGAAGGGAAGAAACCTCAAACTCAGCATGAGAGAGGAAGAATCTCATAGAGAGGGCAATATGCTGATAGAAATACTTTTCCTTGAACTAGAGGAAGAGGAATAGGCAGAGGAGGTCAAGTAAAATGCTTTGTCTATGGAAAGATTGGACATAAATCCTATGAGTGTCTAGATAAGAAGAAATATGGTGGTGAAACTCACATTGCCGAAGCTCAAGGATTAAATGTTGAGGCAGAAGACGCTAAGGGTGGAAGATCCTTGATGATGAGGAAAGTTCTCTTGAATCCAGAGAAGGAGGCAGAGAACCTAGCCCAAAGAAACAGTTTGTTTCAGACTCCTTGCAAAACCAAAGATAGGGTATGCGAAGTCATAGTGGACAGCGGTAGCACATACAATCTTGTATCTACAGAAATGGTAGAAAAGTTGGAGCTGGAGACTATCGTACATCCAAGCCCATACAGAGTTTTGTGGCTACAAAAAGGACATCAGGTAAATGTCACTAAACAGTGTTTAGTTGAATTTAAAATAGGGGGATATAAGGATGAAAAATTATGTGATGTCATTCCCATGGATGTTTTTCATCTATTGCTGGGTAGATCATGGCAATATGACAGAAATGTGATTCATGATGGGAGAAATAACACATACGCCCTGGAGAAGAATGGGAGGATGCACATGTTGTTGTTGATTAAGAATAAAGAAGTGAAAACAGAGGTGAGAAACACTTTACTTCTCATGAGTGGGAAGGAACTTCTTAAGGAGGTTAAGAAGAAGAAGGAAGACACACAATTTATTGTGGTCAGAAAGCCAAGAATTGTTTTGACCAGTACAAGGATAGATGATTTACCAGAATAAATCCAGAAGTTGTTGGAAGAGTTTGATGATATAGTAGTGGATGAACTACCTTGTTCATTGCCACCTATCAGGAGTATAAGTCATCACATTGATCTTATACTTGGAGCCAGTTTACCAAACAAAGCATCGTATGGATTGACATCGCAGGAGAATGAGGAATTTAAGAGGCAGGTCAAGGACTTAATGGATGAAGGATTGGTTAGAGAGAGATTGAGTCCATGCATTGTTCCAACAGTGCTCAGCCCAAAGAAAGATGGAGGCTAGAGAATGTGTACAGACTCAAAGGAAATCAACAAGATTACCATCAGATATAGATTCCCATTACCAAGGATGGACGATTTGATGGATAGCTTGAGTGGAGGAATTTTTTTTTCAAAAGTTGATTTGAAAAGCAGGTATCATCAAATTCGTATGAGGGAAGGTGATGAATGGAAGACAACATTCAAGATGAATGAAGGGCTATATGAATGGTTTGTCATGCCATTTGGCTTAATGAATGCACCTATTACTTTCATGAGGTTGATGAATGAAGTCCTGAAGGATTTCATAGGGAAATTCATCATCGTATATCTTGACGATATATTAATTTTCAGCAAGACAAAAAACAGAGCATTTAAAGCATTTAGTTGTAGTGATGAAGAGATTACAGCAAGAGAAATTGCTGATAAATATGAAAAAATCATCATTTATGAGGACATAACTCATTTATTTTGGTTTTGTTATCTCTGTAAATGAGTTGAAAATGGATACTGAAAAGGTGGATGCAATTAAGAATTGGCCATCATTGAAAATTGTGTTTGAAGTATGAATCTTCCATGGTTTGGCTAGTTTCTACAGGAAATTCATCCAAAATTTCAGTGGAATTAGCGCACCAATAATGGATACGGTGAAGAAAGGATATAAATCTTTTCACTGGACCGAAGAAGCAGAGAAGAGTTTCAACCTGCTAAAGAAGAAGATCACGGAACAACCAATTCTGGTTTTGCCAGATTTTAGCAAGACATTCCAGGTCAAGTGTGACGCGAGTGGATTTGCAATTGGAGCGGTGTTGACGGGCGAAAAAGGAATGCTCGCCAATTGGAAGAGTGGATCCGGTCCGGGGTTGTCTAAATAACCCAAGCCGTTTGGGATGACCCACCCTAATGGGTTTAGCGGCTCCGTTGGCCGATCTAAGTCCTAGGAAAACAAATGAAAACTACACTATGGAACTAATCTAAATGAAAACAATAATTAAAACAAATTAATAAAAAAAAAAAATCTAAACTGCATGTATACAATCTATTACCTAAATCATACAACTATAATTATATAAAATTAAATGTTCAATTACCAACAAAATCAGATCCAATTACAAATATACAATATTTATAGATTACAGATTTAAATGAAAACCTACAAAAGTCGTTTGTAAATTGTCCTAAGACAACGAAACTATTGTTTTTTGATTTTTATAATTTTATGAGAAAGAAAGTAAATGAAAAAATATCTAAGCTAAGCAACTAAAATAATAATTCTAACTAAGAATCTAAACTATATACATATCTAATTAAACTACTTAAATTATACTAACAAATTAGCTATCAAATAACAAATAACAAACCGACCTGAAGTAACGCTTCAGGTTTGTCCTGTATGCAAAAGTTGTTTTAGTTGTTCAGAGGGAGGAAACCCGAACCAAATTCTCCACGAGCTTCTCGTAAACTAGAAGCAGTTATGCTCTTCAAATATAAATAACAGGACAAACAAGACATAAAAAATTACAGCAATATTATAATTTACCAATCATCGCAGTCAGATAAATCCTTGTGCAAAATTTGTACTAAAAAATTCAATTAATGAAAAAGATAAACCTATATTTATTAAATTGAAATAGAGTAATTGTTGTATTTTTAAATAAGAGAGATTATGTATGGACAACATATAAATCAAATCACATCAACATGCAATGAATCATGATAGCTAAAGTAGTCAATAATTAATTGCAAATTGATATGAAGAAAACTTGAAACAAAAGTTTGATATATTGAAAGCTAAAGTTGTTACAAGACATCAAATTTCATCCCAGTATGTATCATAAATCCATAGTCTGGTTCTCCCAACAGTGATGATGATGCTCAATTGATCATTGAAATTCATATGCACCTGAAAGTGGACAAGAATAGACATGTTTCGAGGATATTTTATTGATAAAATTAACAAAAAATCTAAATTTTAAGACTAGCTACAAAATCTTGAGATTCTGTAGCTGGTCTAATTTGAAAACAGAATCCTTTAAAATCAATGAAATGCTAACAAAAATATATTCAAATCTTTAATTACTAATTCCAAACAAAACGAATCATTCATACCATAACAAATCAAAACTCGTATGCTAATTAAGAGAAAACGAACTCATGTTTGAATCCATTTTTAATCAAAACAGGCTGTAATCGATCAAGTATATTTTTTATGCAATAGTTTATGTCAACTCAGCATTTAGCAAAATCGTTTTCAAATCAAAACGAAATTAACAAGATCGTTTAAATCCAATCTAACAGAGCCGTATCAAATCTAACTTTGAATCCATCGGATTATGCAAACGACTGTGCTAATCGAGGTATGCAGCATTGTCTGCGAATCAAAACAATCCGGAACTAATTGAACCGATTTGAGACTGACATAATCGTTATGCAAAATCATATCAACCAAAACATAGCTGTGTGCGAATTTACCAAACAAATCTTGTGTGCAGGTCGAATACAATCATAATCTAAAATGAAAATATTGATTCAATACAAAATAGAATCGTTCCTGGTAAATCGAAGTCAACAGGATTGTTTAGAAACAAACAGAACTAATTGAAATCAACCCAAATCGACTATACATACCGAGTTGTTTCAAAAGCAACCCAACATAATCGAAAACAAACTAATCATTTATACTAAACTGAGAATAATAAAATCTCATTAACTAAATCATAGCTGTGTCCAAGTTTAGCAAACAAATTTCCCACTCATGATTCGTAACAAAATTGTTTTGGTAAAATGAAAGAAACAAAATCATTTTGAATCAAAACGAAGAGAGCTATTGAAAGCAAATCCAATCGGTTACATTAATTCGAACCAACTCATAAAACGAAATTAATATTTAAATTCATACCTGTGTAGTAAGAAAAGGCTTCGATCATGATAATCTTTAATTGACAAAGGCCGTTGCCGCCTCGACGTTTTTGAAGACAATTGAACCGGTGGTTTTGTGTTTCTTCTCGTTGGTCTGTAGCTTGTTGTTCTCCTTTGCCAGCACTGTCACTCCTTCCTCTAATGATTTGATCTTTGATTACAACAGGGGAACGTCGATGTAATAACGTTCTAGCCAAGCATTACATTGGATACATGGTGATTGATTTGGCTTTGGCATCACAGGCGAGGGTTTGTTAAAATTATTAGGGTTTTCCTTACACAACTTGATTCCCGGGTAGTTTGGGTCCTTTTTGAGGCATGGAGGTAAGTTAGAGACATAGTCATAGGTTTCTGTAGAGCATAGGCCACGAGAATAGGGATATTACTTGGCTAGGAAACGCTCAATATCAGAGTTCGAGTCTTTGCACATCACTATTGGCTTTTGGTCGATGTTTTACTTGGGCTTGTTCTAGGCAAATCTTTATATCAATCGAGCATTTTTCTTCCCCCTTCTGTCGACAGTAGTATCACTGTTGTCTTTCTTCCTCACAGGTATTTTGACGGCCTTAATATCATCCTTAGCACATGGGTTGGCCATGGCATCGGGTAGGTCCAAGTCGACGCAATCTGAGGGTTTGACAGGGGATAGAAGGATATGAAGTGGCACGGCTGGTCCAGCCAAAGTCTCACTGACCACAACCTTGTCAATTTGAACCGACTCGAGAGTGGAAAATCCATTCCTTGTCAGAAAGGCTTGCCATTTATCACCACTAAGGCTCAAATGGTGGACAACAATGACTTTGATCAAACCATGATGGAAAAGGCTGCTATCAGCCTTCTCACGTTTGAATCTTTTAGACATCTTGTAAAGACTATGCAAGAGGTAATGCGGCATGTTCAAAGGGTATCCTATAAAATTCATCAATAACCGAAGATGATACAAAAATACCAAGCCATATTGACCTTTGCAGGTTACAAACTGTTTAACAATTGTCAAAAGATCGTGCCACCTGGGTTTGAGGGTAGTGATAGGCATACCTCTATCACAGGAAAAAATCTTCCTTGATGTGAATAATAGTGGCCACGGGACCTCGTCGACTTTGCAATTTTTAAACCATCTTTCCCCTATGGCTGCCAGTCTTGTAGCTGAGCTTATAAATTCCTCATTGAGCTTGAGCTGTATGTCTCCAACCTTAGCCCTATAACTGTCGAAGGTGAGGGAGAATTGTTGGGCAACCAAAAGTTTAAAACCCTCAAACCTTTGGATAAACACTAGCCAACCACCATTTTCCAAATCTTTGTGAGCATTATCGAATATCAATAGAGTTTGGCTACCATTTGGCTCTATACACACCATAGGTGCCATGGATGGAGGCACACAGTGAGCAAGGTGAACGGACGAGTGTTTGGACAGGGCATTCACGGGATCGAAAAGCTCACAGGATTACCCGAAAACTAACAGAGATGACCCAGGATAGGGGGAAGGCATTAATGATCGAATGTGCGAAGGTGGTGGAGCTAGATCAGCCCATGCAAAACAGTCATTTCCCACAGTACAACTGACGGCGCATATAACGATTCAAATCACTATTGCATATGTCAAAAACTATGCCATTCAAACAATCAATAAAATCTATGGTAATTCGACCAAACATTTGCGTAAGGAATAGTATTAGCATAGTTTTAAAACCAAAACAATGATTCGAAATTAACACCAAGGGTTCAATCATATGAAATATGTATGAAATGATTTATACCAAGGGTCTAACCACAATGTCAATGTGTTTTCATGAAACCAATGTGTCAAAGAAATTGATGAAAGACTATAGAACATCAAAACCACAAATGTATCAAAAAATCGATCATAAGAATATCATCACAGTCTTATAAAAAAGAAGTCATATTAATAATTAAAAAATTCCAAATGAGTAAAGATCTTGGAGCCTTGCCAACTATGCGACTATAATTAAATTGGAAACACAATGAACACATAGACAAGAGTAACCAAAACAATCCAGTGATGATTTTAATGTGACTTCACAAACAAATTTTTCATGCTTGCAGTCGAGAAAATGAGAACAAAGTCAGGTGTGCAAATGCACGAAATAATAGTGTCATTTTTATTCAAAGATTGCGATGAAAATCAAGGGTTGCAAAACACTAGCATAGGCAGCTTATTAGGATAGTATAAAAATGTGAACTGGCTACCAATAATGGCGACACACTGGTAGAAGCAGTTATCTCTCCAAAAAGAACAAATTCAGATTAAGATAACAAGCATAATTCCACAGAAACAACCAGAAAATTGTTTAAACATCATCAATGATCAAATATTCCAGCAGTGTTTAAAGGATGAAAACTGATAATAGTATTAAGATAAACGAGTCACGATATTAAAGATAAAATCCCTAATATTGTTGACAGAGCCACTGCTACCATCAGGCATCCATAGCCTCGATAGGGTTGCCATTTAACCCACTGTGATATCCATATCCTGCCCAGAAGTTCCATCTCAAAATGAAGGACATTTTAAGGTTAAGAGGTTTCATATTTACGAATTTTCATATACCCGACATTGCTTCGCTGCCAGCAGGCCTGTTCAGTACCCTGGTGAAGTTGTCTTGGCGTCATGCATGCATTTACCCGCTGCCAGCAGACCTGTTCAGTATCTCGGCAGGTTTACAAGCACTTCCCACAGCTCTTTTAATGATTTATTTTGTTTTTTAAAGATATATAGTCGAGCGAGGTGACGCTGAAAATTATGATATTTTAGCGTATTTTTTACAGATCTCAACAGAATTTTTTAGAATTGTCCTTCATTAAGATCCAGAGATATTTTATTTACAAAAACAACCTTCAAAGGCAGGGAGACATCTTCTGAGTCGTTCCCTTAAGGAACAGGGACATCGTAAAAAGATAATGGATGATCGTGATAGGCTTTACTCATAGATCAAAATTAGTTAACTTCTTTCAAACAAAAGTTTTTTCCAACACAGATGTAAATTTCAGAAGTATATAATTGATGTTTATACAATTTTTCAGCAGTCATTTTAGTGAAAGAATTTTTTGTTTTCTTTGTCTAAACAGTTCCAAAATTCAGGTACGTGTATTTCCAAAATAAAAACTGGTAAGCATCAGGGAGAAATCAAAACACACCAGCGAAGAAAGATTTGAAAGCAAAGAAATCCACACAAAAAAAAATATGTATAGAAGGTGCATCTGAAAACCTTATGCAACAAATCCTTAAAAAAAAAAGGTAGAAAAAACTTGTTTGATGGGAAAGCAGTCTTACTCGTGGTACCTTGGGTCAGGGTTGATTCATATTTATTTATATCTTTACTTTCCATTTAATATTTTCATGACGATACTGCTTTTTTTTTAAAATAAATATTCAACTAAAAGCAAAGAGAAAAAAGATCAAGGGGACTTCCCTGACAATAGCCATATTATGGTTCTCTTGGTGCGTCCACTTGCGTTCGTGACTGCATTATTACAAAGAGAAATAGTGAGAAGTAAAACTGAAAGAAAACCTATTCCTAAACCTACCCTAACTATTGAACAAATCAGGATACTACGTGAAGTCATGCTTCCAATGTAGCCATCGGAGTAACTCCAATCCTGCAACGGAAACAAAATTAAACATTATTAATAAGAATGGTAATATATCAACAAATGATAGAAACATATCACACTTACCTTCATAATCATCATCTAAAAACAAAGTAAGCATGATCTTACCATTTCCTTGGATATTCTTGTTGTACGAATCCTCCAGCCATTGTGCAATCTTGTTGTGATAAGGGTCATATTGGCATGGGCAAGTGTAAGTAGTTTTGAAATGCTTGTCAGGATTACGAGGAAACGGAATAACCATCAACCAAGGCTGAAATGCCCCATCCTCCTGACAGTTCTCTAAGTGTTCATTAATTTCTTCACATGGAGGATCTAAAAGAAGTATGTCACGCCTCCTTCCAAGATACTTGGGTAAAAAGAAAGCAAGCTCAACTTTGTCTCTATTATGAAATTTTTTCATATATGAATATTCAAGCCATCCTAATATCCTATCACAAAAATGAGGTTGTAAACCATGACTTTGATGAAACGAATATATCAATGGAAAGCTCATCATAGGAGGATTTGTGCAATCAATTAGATCATTGGTTTGAATGTTTCTTTCGATGACATTGATCATTAAGAAATCTGAAGCATAAACATTAAGATTCGAGCTAACCAAAGAACAAATAGGAAACTTAGAATGTTTGATCTCCATAAAATATAGTGCATTGTCTTTTTCAACAATAAACTGTGTAAAATCATCTCGCAACATGTCCTTTTCCCATGTGAGTGATGAAAGTGAACAAGCATAAAATCCAAGTTTATCAATGTTAGGTTTGGAATTGATTTCGCCAAAATTTAGCATATCGAAAGGATATGACTGTGGTGGAAGAGAGTAGGATGTTGTAGGAAAGATGTCAATTCCACTAGAATCTAGGACTAGATCAGGATATAAAGAATAAAAGGAATCAGAAATAAGTAGATGAAAAGAATCTCTTGAACTATGATACTCAACAATGGTATTCTCAAGAAAATTCTCATCACTTTCTTTAAAACTCTTACTCTGTTTTGGTGATGAATCCCTCAACATAATATGATCATCTGGATTTGCCTTTTGTGTGATAGATAATTCAAAATTTATGTGACAAACCTCTAGTCTTTCCTGTGAACAAAGTGCATTTGGAGGATGAAGGTTTAATGTTTCTTATTCTAGCTTTGTAACTTCTTCTCTAATCAGTTTCATAGGAGAACTAGAACATTCAAGATGATTTTCGTCACTTAAGTGTTCTTCAATGACTGATTTCAAATGTTGATTAGAGCATGAGTTAAAAGAATGAGGATATTCACCTTGAGCCAGAAATGAATCTTCTTCCATACTGTTCGAAGACTGAAAATACAATGATTCAAAAGAAAAACCAATTTGGTTGTCAATAAGGACCTGGTCAATAGAATTTACCTCCCTAGCTTGTTCAACATTATCAGAAGAATTCTTCTCTTCTTACGAAGAAGATTGTTCTTGCTGTTGAGTGATAGGATTTGCAATTGGTTCTTCATTCGTGATTGAACATGACTAGATGGAAGGGATGGAAGCATCATAGAAGAGATTTACTTCCAATGACATGTCATCGAGATTAAATTTACAGAGGATATGATAGACTCTTGTCAAAAAGTCTTATGAAGATGAATCGTCGTTGATTAGCGAAGCATGAAATTCTTCACATAATTGATCGAAATCATAAATTTCAAAAGCATCTAGAAACTCATCTACAAATTGAAACCAATCAAAAATGTGACATGCTGGAAAGGATTCAAACCAATGTTTGATCCGACCTCTAAAAGTAAAAGTGAAAAGTCTACATAAAACACTTAAATCTGAGATGTCATATTTGATGCATTTGCACCAAAACTTGTTAAGGTGGTCTTTAGCAGATATATTGCCTTCACCATCAAAGGTGAGTTTGGACAAGCGAAAGACTATCTCGTTGAGAACATCGGGTAATGAGAAGTTGAAAGCATGTTCCAACATGGTGATTTAGGGAACCATGGGGGAAATTGAATACATTTAAAAATAAGACTCCTATAGGGCCAGCTTGTCAGTCAGGCCCTCCTTCTAGCGCCATTTGTTGATGGGTGAAAAAGGAACACTCTCCAACTGGAAGAGTGGATCCGATCCGAGGTTGTCTAAATAACCCAAGTAGTTTGGGATGACCCACCTTGACAGGTTTAGCAGCTCCGTTGGCCAATCTAAGTCCTAGGAAAAAAAATGAAAACTACACTACAGAACTAATCTAAATGAAAACAATAATTAAAACAAATTAATAAAAAAAAAATCAAAACTGCATATATACAATCTATTACCTAAATCATACAACTCTAATTCTATAAAATTAAATGTTCAATTACCAAAAGAATCAGATCCAATTACAAATATACAATATTTACAGATTACAGATTTAAATGAAAACCTGCAAAAGTCATTTGTAAACTGTCCTAAGACAGTGAAACTATTGTTTTTTTATTTTTATAATTTTATGAGAAAGAAAGTAAATGAAAAAATATCTAAGCTAAGCAACTAAAATAATAATTCTAACTAAGAATCTAAACTATATACATATCTAACTAAACTACTTAAATTATACTAACAAATTAACTATCAAATAACAAATAACAAACCGACCTGAAGTAACGCTTCAGGTTTGTCCTGTATGCAATAGTTGTTTTAGTTGTTCGGAGGGAGGAAACCCGCACTAGATTCTCCATGAGCTTCTCGTAAACTAGAAGCAGCTGTTCTCTTCAAATATAAATAACAGGACAAAAAAGACATACAAAATTACAGCAATCTTATAATTTACCAATCATCGCAGTCAGATAAATCCTTGTGCAAAATTTGTACTAAACAATTCAATTAATGAAAAAGATAAACCTGTATTCATTAAATTGAAATAGAGTAATTGTTGTATTTTTAAATAAGAGAGATCAGGTATGGACAACATATAAATCAAATCACATCAACATGCAATGAATCATGATAGCTAAAGTAGTCGATAATTAATTGCAAACTGATATGAAGAAAACTTGAAACAAAAGTTTGATATATTGAAAGCTAAAGCTGTTACAACACATCAACTTTCATCCTAGTATGTATCATAAATCCATAGTCTGGTTCTCCCAACAGTGATGATGATGCCCAATTGAGCATTGAAATTCGTATGCACCTGAAAGTGGACAAGAATAGACAAGTTTAGAGGATATTTTATTGATAAAATTAACAAAAAATCTAAATTTTAAGACTATCTACAGAATCTTGCGATTCTGTAGCTGGTCTAATTTGAAAACAGAATCATTTAAAATCAATGAAATGCTAACAAAAATATATTCAAATCTTTAATTACTAATTCCAAACAAAACGAATCATTCATACCATAACAAATCAAAACTCATATGCTAATTAAGAGCAAACGAAATCATGTTTGAATCCATTTTTAATCAAAATAGGCTGTAATCGATCAAGTATATTTTTTATGCAATAGTTTATGTCAACTCAGCATTTAGCAAAATCGTTTTCGAATCAAAACAAAATTAACAAGATCGTTTAAATCCAAACTAACAGAGTCATATCAAATCTAACTTTGAATCCATCGGATTATGCAAACGACTATGCTAATCGAGGTACGCAACATTATCTGCGAATCGAAACAAACCGGAATGAATTGAACCGATTTGAGACCGACACAATCGTTATGGAAAATCGTATCAACCAAAACATAGTCGTGTCCGAATTTAGCAAACAAATATTGTGTGCAGGTCAAATACAATCATAATCTAAAATGAAAATATTGATTCGATCCAAAACAGAATCATTCCTGGTAAATCGAAGTCAACGGGATTGTTTAGAAACAAACATAACTAATTGAAATCAACCCTAATCGACTATACATACTGAGTTGTTCCAAAAGCAACCCAATAGAATCGAAAACAAATTAATAATTTATACTAAATTGAGAATAATAAAATCTCATTAACTAAATCATAGCTGTGTCCGAGTTTAGCAAACAAATTTCCCACTCATAATTCGTAAGGAAATTGTTTTGGTAAAATGAAAGCAACAGAATCATTTTGAATCAAAATGAATAGAGCTATTGAAAGCAAATCCAATCGGTTACATTAATTTGAACCAACTCATAAAATGAAATTAATATTGAAATTCATACCTGTGTAGTAAGAAAAGGATTCGATCATGATAATCTTGAATTGACAAAGGCTGTTGTTGCCTCGACATTTTTGAAGACAATTGAACCGGTGGTTTTGTGTTTCTTCTCATTGGTCCGTAGCCTGTCGTTCTCCTTTTCCAGCACTGTCACCCGTTCCTCTAACGATTTGATCTTTGATTGCAACAGGGGAACGTCGGTGTAATAACATTCTAGCCAAGAATTACATTGGATACATGGTGATTGATTTGACTTTGGCATCACAGGCGAGGGTTTGTTGAAATTATTCGGGGTTTCCTTGCAGAACTTGATTCCCGGGTAGTTTGGGTCATTTTTGAGGCACGGAGGTAAGTTAGAGACATAGTCATAGGTTTTCGTAGAGCATAGGCCATGAGAATAGGGATATTCCTCAGTTAGGAAATGCTCAATATCGAAGTATGAGTCTTCGCTTAGCACTATTGGCTTTTGGTCGACGTTTTGCTTTGGCTTGTTCTGGGCAAATCTTGATATCAATCGAGCATTTTTCTTCCCCCTTCTATCGACAGTAGTATCACTACTGTCTTTCTTCCTCACAGGTTTTTTGATGGCCTTAATATCATCCTTAGCACACGAGTTGGCCATGGCATCGGGTAGGTCCAAGTCGGGGCAATCTGAGGGTTTGACAGGGGGTAGAAGGATATGAAGTGGCACGGCTGGTCCAGCCAAAGTCTCACTGACCACAACGTTGTCAATTTGAACCGACTCGGGAGTGGAAAAGCCATTCCTTGTTAGGAAGGCTTGCCATTTATCACCACTAAGGCTCAAATGGTGGACGATAAGGACTTTGATCAAACCGTGATGGAAAAAACTGCTATCAGCCTTCTCACGTTTGAATCTTTTAGACATCTTGTAAAGACTACGCAAGAGGTAATGTGGCATGTTCAAAGGGTAGCCTATAAAATTCATCAATAACCAAAGATGATACAAAAATACCAAGCCATACCAACCTTCGCAGGTCACAAACTATTTATCAATTGCCAAAAGATTGTGCCACCTGGGTTTGAGGGTAGTGATAGGAATACCTCTATCATAGGAAACAATCTTCCTTGATGTGAATAATAGCGGCCACGGGACCTCGTCGACTTTGGAATTTTTAAACCATATTTCCCCTGTGGCTGCCAGTCCTATAGCTGAGCTTATAAATTCCTCATTGAGCTCGAGCTATATTTCTCCGACCATAGTCCTATAACCGTCAAAGGTGAGGTTGAATTGTTGGGCAATCGAAAGGTTAAAACCCTCAAACCTTTGGATAAACACCAACCAACCACCATTTTCCAATTCTTTGAAAGCATTATCGAATAGAAACAGAGTTTGGCTACCATTTGGCTCTATATGCACCACAGGTGCCATGGACGGAGGCACACAGTGAGCAGGGTGAATGGGCTAGGGTTTGGATAGGGCATTCGTAGGATCGAAAAGCTCACAGGCTTACTCGAAAACTAACAAAGATGACCCAGGATAGGGGGAAGGCATTAATGACCGAATGTGCGAAGGTGATGGATCTAGATCAGCCCATGCAAAATAGTCATTTCCCACAGTACAACCGACGGTGCATATAACGATTCAAATCACTATTGCATATGTCAAAAACTATGCCATTCAAACAATCAATGAAATCTATGGTAAGTCGACCAAACATTTGTGCAAGGAATAGTATTAGCATAGTTTTAAAACCAAAACAATGATTCGAAATCAACACCAAGGGTTTGATCATATGAAATATGTATGAAATGATTTATACCAAGGGTCTAACCACAATGTCAATGTGTTTTCATGAAACCAATGTGTCAAAGAAATTGATGAAAGACTATAGAACATCAAAACCACCAATGTATCAAAAACTCGATCATAATAATATCATCATAGTCTTATAAAAACGAAGTCATATTAACAATTAAAAAATGCCAAATGAGTAAAGATCTTGGAGCCTTGCCAACTGTGCGACTATAATTAAATTGGAAACACAATGAACACATAGACAAGAGTAACCAAAACAATCTAGTGACGATTTTAATGTGACTTCGCAAACAAAGTTTTCACACTTGCAGTCGTGAAAATGAGAACAAAGTCAGGTGTGCAAATGCACGAAATAATAGTGTCATTTTTATTCAAAGATTGCGATGAAAATCAAGGGTTGCAAAACACTGGCGTAGGCAGCTTATTAGGATAGTATAAAAATGTGAATTGGCTACCAAAAAGCAGTCGTAAGGCAAGACGATAGGATGATCGCATAATTCAGTGAGAAATTGAATGAAGTGAAGATTAAATACTCAATGTATGACAAAGAATTCTATGTGGTCATACGAGAGCTGAAGAAATGGAGGCACTATTTGGTTCCCAAAGAGTTTGTTTTGTACAGTGATAATCATTCTTTACAATTCGTGACTCAATACGAGAAGATGAACCAAAAGCATGCTAAATGGGTTGAATTCATGAAGAATTTTACTTTTGTGATTAAGCATATTTCTGGAACTGCTAACAAATTTGTTGATGCTTTGAATAGGAAATGTTTGCTTATGCAGGAATTCAAAGTTAAAACTTTGGGTTTTGATAACCTCAAAGAAATGTACAAGGATGACCCAGATTTTAAGAAAGAATATGAAGCGTCTGAGAATCTAATTCTTAGGGACATAATCCAATGGACAAAATATATGATCTAGGATGGATTATTATTTAGGGTCAATCAACTATGTATTCCAAAATTCTCCATGAGGTAGAATTTGCTGAAGGAAAAACACAGTGGAGGATTGGCCAGACACTTCGGTCATGACAAAACGTTCTTAAAGTTGAATAGCTCATATTATTGGCTAGGGATGAGAACAAATGTTAATAAATTTGTGGACAGATGCAGGATTTGTCAACACACAAAAGGGAAAAGGAAGAACATAGGGTTATACCAACCATTACCCATACCAGAAAGGTCGTGGGACGTAGTGAGCATGGATTTCATATTGGGACTGCCAAGAATGCAAAGAGGCTATGATTCAATATTTGTGGTAGTCGATAGATTTTCCAAGATGGCACATTTCATACCATGCCAGAAAACCAGGGACGCAACTCATATTGCAAACCTTCTTTTCAAGGAAGTCGTCAAACTTCACGGCTTGCCAAGGAGTATTTTTTTTTATCGAGATACCAAGTTTGTGGGACATTTCTGGAGGAATTTATGGAATAAGCTGGGGACAATTTTTTCATTTAGCTCAGTGTATCATTCTTAGACAGATGGGCAGACAGAAGTTGTGAATATAAGCTTAGGATATTTTCTGAGGAGCCTAGTGACTGAACACCACAGTCAATGGGATTGCATTTTACCATGGGTAGAATTTGCTTACAATGATTCACTCAATAGAAGCACAGGGAAAAGTCCATTCTAGATTGTATATGGAATGCAGCCAATGGGGCATTTCTGAATTGAAAGGTTTGGAACAAGATGAATTCAAGAGTGCTAGTGCAGAGGACTTTGCAGAAGCAATGAAGGAGCTTCATATCTGAGTCAAGGAGCGATTGTAGAGTTCAAGTCAAGAATATAATCACAAAACAGATCAACACAGGCGAGAACTTCAATTTAAAGTTGGTGATCTGATTCTTGCACATCCGAGGAAGGAAATATTCCCAAGAGGAACGTATAATAAACTTCCTGAGATAATCCATATAATAAACTTGAAGGAGAACATATAATAAACTTGCAAGTGAAGCACATAAGCCTTGCAAGGTGTGCACAATCTAGTTGAGGCCTTATAACTTATCAACTAAGGCCTCAAGAAATCAACAGGGTGTTAGCCCCCTTTTCAAACGACACGTGACCACCACCTATCACCACTTCTTCCTCTCTCTGGGTGACTTATCGTCATGCCACCTGTCAGCCACACGGTTCCCACCAAGTGGACATGCCACGTGTTTCACGAGCCCTCACAACTCACAACCTCATGACTTCTATAGTTGAAACTGATTCTTCCCAACCTCCAAAACCCCGATACGTTAT
>JASDQU010815176.1:19306-41095 GCA_032191745.1 Picea mariana
ATGAGAAGTTCCAAGAAGTGACACTTGGAGGAATTGAATAAAACAAATAGAAGAAAATTGTGTATTATTTTTATATCTTTATACATTATAAGTACAAAGTTATTATTACTTCAAGTTAGGGTTGTTACTAATCCAAAACTAGGCATGTGAGACTAAAGAAAAGTTTGATTAAAATGCTAGTCTCTTGTTGTTAAAGTTAAGGAAGGTTTGAAGGAATGTGATCATATACACCAGGTCTCTTACAGAGCTACAAATTAGATTTGGATGATGAAATTGATGAGGGCTTTTGGTTGAGGTACATGTTGACTACATGGTTGAGACAAGTAGTTGATGAGTTGACACATACATGAGGTGTATAGTTGATGATGTTGGTACATATTAATGAGTCACAATTTATGATTAGTTGACACATGATTCGTACATACTTGGTACATGATTGGATGCACTTGTTTATGGTACAGGTTGATTACAGGTTGTTTGGTACAGGTTGGTGCATGGTTGATGCACTTGTTTATGTTGACAGATTGATATATGCTGAGGATTGTTGCCTCATCTCAGTTGGTGCTGAGAATGTAAGCCAAGTCTTGCATATAGAGTTGGTTCTCTTGTAGAGTTGTACTCTATTTAGTTTTTGCTGAAAAACGCTCAGTTTGAAGTCCATAATAAAAAGAAAAATTGTACATACATCTTGTGTTCTTTGTGTTCCTTGTGGAGATGATTTGTTGATGATATGTTGCTGATATATATTGTTGATATGTATTCACATCTAACTGATTATAAATGACAGCAATGAGTAATGAGAAAATATTGAATGTTAACTAAGGATTTTTTGTGTAAGAGGGAAGTTTTGGGAAAAAAATCCCCACACTCATTCACCCCCCCCTCTAAGTGTGGTAGGTGAGTCCAACACCTTTACCATTCAGCCTACACGCAACTCTTTTTAGCGTGCTCTATTCATCTATCCACACACAATTCCGTATGCAATGATTTGGTTGCAATTATGCACTATGAGTATCTATAATTGTGATCTCCTTTTCGATGACTCTCCACACCAGGCGGTTTTTCAAAAAGCATGCCGACACAGGCACCCGACACTCTTCACACACCTAAGATAATCTAATCTACATCATATTAATCTCAGATATTTATGGGCCCTCCCGTGAGGGAGTTACACACAAAGCTACTATCTCTGATATGAATTTAGAAAAGTATTTCCCATTAAAAAAAATATTATTGTATTTTATTTTCATCACATATTTATACATCAACCTTAGGATTAAGATAGATAGGATTTATTAACCATACAATCCATTTGCTGAGATAATATTTCAACCACACAATTAAATCAGGATCTAGATCTAACAAATTCTTAACCAAACATCTCAAGTAGAGATTACAATAACTAGTACAATATACAATGAGGAATATCAAATATTAAGTACAAGGCAATTAGGAGTTAATATGATCCAAATTTATGAGAAGAATGAAATGATTAACATACTGAATACAATAACAAAGAGATACAAAGAAAAACAACAGATGTCTATTGAACAATAACTTCTATTGAATAAATTAAATACGTTGAAATTGTAAAACTGCACAACTGAAAACAACTTTCTCGAATGGTGGTAGTTATCTATGAGAAGGGATGTGGTTGTTATGTGGATATATATAAGAATAATGAATACAATGAGGCTCCAGGATCATTTTTAGCATTACTCATGAATTCCAAAACCCTAGACATCCAAAAACCTAAACCTAGGAGATGAAATTCCCAAAGTTATGTGGGCCCTTCTAGGTAAGTTGGTACCTCAACTTCCTTGGGTCGTAAATTTTGCATACGACCTTTGTTTTAGGCACATGATATCCCTTTGGAAATGTATTTTCAATAACTGCACAACATGTTGTCAAACTCTAACTTCTTCTACAGTTTCACTGTGGCAAGCCAAAAAAACATTGTTAAGGGCCGTAAAATGACCCTAGAAGTACAAAAATATGTGCTAACATGAAAACTTCCAAAATAATCCAGTTGGATTAGTTGGGAGGCCACCAATATCCACCTGGAAGATGTGTAGGGCTTCAGACAACCCCAGAAGTGTAGAACCCTCAATTACAAAAAAGTGCAAAATAATGTGTTGAACTAAAGGCTGTCAAGAGGAGTCAGTTGTAATAGGTGGGTTTCCACCAATATCCACCTTGACTAGTCCTCCCCGATTATGAAGAAATGATATCCATTGCATTGAGTTCACCCATTAGGTGAGGAAACTTCTGCTGAATGTTTCCCCAGGTGAGCCACTTTCCCTATTGTACGAGTTGCCTTGCCTTGACAACCTGATAAAGATGGATCCTCTGCTTATGAGTCCCCTTGACCTATGTGTCCACTATATGATTAGTGGATTCATGTTCCATGAAATAATTATTGATATCTGTTGGTGTCAGTTGTTTTGCGATCTCTGAGGTGTCTAATAATGGTGGAAAATATGGCCGAAGTAGGTCCACATTGAACACTAGGTGCAGGCCAAGGAAGGGTGGAGTCTTGAGCCCAAAATAATTTCTACCCACAACCTTTGTGATAGTGTAAGGCCCATATCTAAGTGGATGTATATTTCTATGGGGCCATGTAAGGCACTCTTTATGCAAATGTAGCCAGACCTTGTCTCCCACTTGAAACTAGTGCGACACCCTGTGTTGATCCTGGCTCTATTTGTACTTAGCATTGGATTTCTGACAAATATCGTGGACCTATTGGAGGATGTCCTGAATATGCTCAATGAATCTAGTGTCTTTGTCGACCTAAAAATGAATATGGAAATATTTTTCATGTTTGGTTGCAAGAGGTGATGCAGCATCAATGGGACCCAAGGGTTGGAATCCTAGCCCCACCTGAAATGGGCTATGGCCAGTGGAGATATGGAGATCTCTATTATAGTTGTGTTGAACATAGGAAAGACTCTCATCCCATCCATGTAGATTCTTAGAGTTGTACATGCATAGGATCTACACAATCATCTAATTAATGACCTCTATTTGGCCGTTAGTTTGGGGGTAGACAGTAGTGGATATAGTGAGCTTGGTGTCCAATAGTGACCATAGACTCGACCAAAATGTGTTGAGGAACATGTTTTCCTGATCGGAGATGATGGTATTTCATATCCTAAAATGGATCCACACTCGTTTGAAGAATATCTTGCCAATATCTTCCAGTGTGATGCACTTCTTGCAGGCTATGAGGATGGCCATCTTCGAAAACCGATCAACTACCACAAATACACAATCATTTCCTTTCTTGGTGGATGGAAGGCCACACATGTAATCCATCGAGATAGATTCCATGTCCTCTAGGGAGTAGGAAGTGGGGTGTATAATACTTTATTCTTGATGCTTCAATTGGAAATGGCACATGCAGTGCAAGATCTGATAAAATTGCTGACGTTCTATCGAAGTTTTGGAGAATAAAAATGTTTTTGTAGAACGACCATAGTTTTCTCCATTCCAAAATGTCATGCCATTTGACTGTATCAAGCATCCCAAATTATATCTGTATGCTCACTTGCAGGAACACATATATGGCCCAGAGGGCATAACAGTCCATCCTGAATGTTAAAATCGATGACATTCTCACATGTACCCAAGATCTAATAGGTGGTGGCAAAGTCTGGATATTGTTGATAAATGTAGGGAAGTCAGATGCCTCATGTCCATAGGAATGGAGCATGGTGGTGAGTGCAGCCATGAGAGGTCAAATGAGGAATTCATCGACACGATTTGTACTCTCTATCTTATACTTGATGTTAAGATGGAACTGTTGTAGGTAGGTGGACCACTTCTGATGGCGGTCATTCTGCAGCTTCCCTTTTGTCTATATGAACTGCAGAGTCTTGTGATCAATGTGGATGATTGTCTCCTTTCCCAGAATGTAATGTTTCCATTGACGACATTCTTGTACAATGGAATACATTTCCTTTTTATTGATGGGGTATTTTTGGACAGTATTTGAGAGTGTCTCACTATGGTATGCCACCAGAAGACTGTGATGAGTGAGAATTGTGCCTACAACATAGTCGGATGCCTCAGTCTCAATATCGAATGGTTGTTGTAGATCGAGTAAGGAGAGTACTGGAGCTGAGAACAAGTGATGTTTTAGATCATCAAATGATCATTATTGTTCCTTCCCTAATGTGAAATTTTCCTTTCCACTGCCCTTGGTCACTTGGTTGAGGGCCCATGCAATATGGGAGAATCCCAACATGAACTATCAGTAGAAGTTGGCCAGTCCCAAAAAGCTATGAAGATCAGTTAGTGTGGTCGGGGATAGCCAATCACACATGACTTGGATCTTATATGGATCAACATGTACCCCATGCTCATAAACAATGTAGTACAAGTATTGGACCTTGTTCATGCAAAAGGAGCATTTTTCCAAATTGGCATATAGTTTGTGTTGTTGCAAAGTGCTCAAAACTTGTTGAATATGTTGCATGTGCTCCTCCGAAGTTCTTTTGAAGATGAGGATCTCATCCAAATATACCACCACAAAAGAGTTGGTGAAGGGTATCAATACATCAACAACCTCATGAAAGTGGTTGGTGCATTTGTTAAGCCAAAGGGCATGACCATGTTAGAAAAACAAGATCACGGAGCAATAAAAAATAAAAAAAATGTGGAAATAAAACACAGAAGATACAAAATACAATTGAGACACAGATATATGTGGTTCACCCAGCATGGGCTACATCCACCAGTGAAATTTTCAGGTCCTTTCTTTATTATTATCCAACAAATGAAGGGATACAACCTAAAACACACCCACTGTAACTTCCTCTTCTTTCTCACACAGTCTCCTATCTTAGAATATAATATTCGCAATGATACATATCCAAAATACATTTCCTTCATAAAAGAGGGTTTCCTTCTATGGAAAAAAACCCTAACATAACTTATACTGTTAGATATGTGACCTTATAATGAATGGTCAAGATTTACCATGAAATTACAATATACATTTACAAGGCAATTTTTCCTTTAGGGGCCTGCTTTCCCTCGAACCTCATAGAGGGGGTAACCCCCCTCTGCACTCCCCCACATGGAGGAGTGTACATTATTCTTGGGTGTAAATTCTTCATGATGCATAAAAAAGGCTAAAAACAAAGACCTTTGAATCAGGAAGATAATCATGATCCACAACAAACAATCTCCCAATTGGAGACTGATCTCAACAACTCCATGGCTATTGTATTTGTTTGACTATAAACCTTATTGGACCTGGAAAATTTCTCATCTTCACCTTCATGCTTGAATGCCAACTGAAACTCAGAAAGAACTCAGTTTCTCCCTGGTTACTCCCTTTCTTAGAATTTCTGTAGGATTGTGGCTAGTTTGTATCTTTTCCAACTTCAAATGTCCATCTTCCAAGACAGAACGTATGAAATGATACCTAAGATGTATATGCTTAGTCTTCAAATGAAAGGATTATTTCTTTCCAATATGAATGAAACTCTCACTGTCACAGTACAACCTATTATTCTCATTCTTCTTTCCCAATTCCTCCATAAACCTATGTAACCAAATCATCTATTTACTAGCCTCTGTAGAAAAAACATACTCTACCTCTATTGTTTAATGTGAAACAACCTTTTGTGTTTTCGAAATCCAACTTAATGTTGTTCCACCTATAGTAAAAACATACCATGTGGTGCTCCTCCTGCTATCTTTATCACCTTCCATATCTGAATCAACATATCCCTGTAGAACAGTGTCTGAACCTCCAAAACATAATGCATGAGTAGCAGTACCTGTCAAATACCTGAGAATCCACTTTATTGCCTCCCAATTTTCTTTACCTAGATTGTTCATATACCTTCTCACAACTCTCATTGCATGTGCAATGTCTGGTCTTTTGCAAACCATCACATATATCAAGATGCAAACTGTTGATGAATAAGGGACCCTGAACATGTATTCTATCTCCTCATGTGTCTTGGTACACATTTCCTTTAAATAATTTTAAATGGTTGGCCAAAGGTGTTCTAATTGGTTTTTCATTCTGCATTCTAAACCTCTACAACACCTTCTCTATGTACTCACCCTGAGACAATGTCAATTTGTGATTTTTCCTATCTCTTGTTATTCTCATACCAAGGATTTTCTTTGCAGCACTCAAATCCTTCATTTCAAATGAATTAGCTAATTTATTCTTGAGCACATTTATATCTTGCATATTAGACCTGCAACAATCATGTCATCTACATGCAATAAAAAGATAATATAACTTCCATTTTCTAACCTTTTAAAATAAACACAGTGATCATAATGACATATACTATAACCTTGTTCTGTCATAAACCTGTAAATATTCAAATACCACTTCCTTTGAGATTTATTTAGGCCATACACAATTTTATTCAACCTGCATACCAAATTATCCTTCCCTTTGACCTCATACCCATGTGGTTGTTGCATATAAATCTCTTCCTCCAAATCCTCATGGAGAAAAGTTGTTTTTATATATAACTGCTCAAGATGAAAATATTCTACTGCCACAAGACTTAAAATAGTCCTAATTGAAGTCATTTTAACAACATGATAAAATATTTCATCAAAATATATACCTTTCTTTTGTGCAAACCCCTTTATAACAAGTCTAGCATTGTACCGCTTTTTTCCTCCATCTTGTTCCTTCAACTTGTAAACTGATTTTATTTTTTTTCTACAGGCAACTAAACCAAGTTGCATGTCTGATTATTTACCAAAGAATCCATTTCCTCTTGCATTCCTTGCTCCCACTTGTTTTTGGTGTCTACCTGCATTGCCTCTTCATAACATTCTCGTTCACCAGAATCAATCAACAATAAATAATACAATGAAGGAGAATATCATTCATGGGGTCTACTTAAACTGATAGATCTTATAAAAACACTTGCAGGAGCTTGAGGTACCTATTGATCCTTTTGTTGTACAATTTGATTTTCTAGTACTTTTGGAATTTCTTTTTTAGTGATCTCATCAAGCACTATGTATTCTGGTTTTTCTATTTCCTGTTTCTTTCCCTACAACTGATCTTTGTACATGACCTTCTCATTGAATATGACATATCTACTCCTAATTATTTTGTAATTTTCATAATCCCATCAGTGATAACCAAAATCATTAACACCATATCCAATCAAGGTACACTTCTTGGAGTTTTCCTCAATCTTTGTTCTATTTTTTTTATCAATATGGACAAATGATTCACAATCGAAAGTCTTCATAAAATAATAGTTTATCTTTTTACCTTTCCATGCCTCCTATGGAATTCTACTATCCAAAGATCTTAAAGGTCATTTTTTTATTAATTAAACAACAATATCTACAACATCTGCCCATAACTATAAGGGAAAACCAACATGCAATAGCATACTCCTTGCATGCTCCATGATTGTCGTATTCATCCTTTCTTAGATACCATTTTCTTGTGGTGTTCCTGGAACTGTCTTCTCTCTACAAATCCCATGGTATGAACAGTAATCATCAAAATCCTTTCTAAAATATTCACCTCCATTTTCTGATCTGAGACACTTCAACCTTTTTCTCGTCTCATTCTCAACCAAAGCTTTCCATTTCTTAAAAGTATCAAAAACATCAGATTTTTGTCGAATGCAATAAACCCAAGTTTTTATAGTTGCATCATCAATAAAAGTAACCTAATAATGAGAGCCACCAAGAGATGATACGTGAGATGGTTCCCATACATCTGTATGCAAAAGATCTAACCTTTCACTCTTTCTTTCTTTTCTGACTCCGAGAAATCTGACTCTCTTCTGTTTTCCATAAACACAATGCTCACAAAAATCCAAATCAATTTGTTTAAGATCTGGAAAAAAAATTATTTTGTGAAGTATATACATCCCCTTATCACTCTTACGTCTAAACCTATGATGCCACAGTGTTGTATGCACTCTTATAGAATCTAAAGATATAGAAGAGTCAATATTGCCAGTACATAAATACAATGTACCTACCTTCTTTCCTTTTTCTATCACCAATGATCCTTTGGTGACATTCCACACCTTATCTATAAATATGGATATACAACCTTCACTTTCCAATTTCCCTGTTGAAATCATATTTTTCCTTATATTTGGAACATGTATTACCTCTTTCAACAACCATTTATTTCCATTCCTTTGCTTTATTTTTACCTTTCCCATTCCAAACATTTTGTATGGTGCATCATCACCCAAATGAACCTATCCAAAATCACTTTGAACATATTCTAGAAAATGCTTCTTATGGGGTGTGGCATGAAATGAAACCCTTGAATCTACTACCCAAGACTCAAAAATATTATTGATAAAAATAATCAAAGCATCTTGCAACACATAACCTATTACATTTTCTTCCTGATTTTTCTCTTATTGCCCATCTCTTTGTTTCTTTGGAGCTCTACAATATTTTTTCATATGTCCTTTCTTCCCACAATTCCATCACTCTATATTTCCAAATATGGATTTGGATCTTCCCTTCCTAGAGTTCCCGTGGTTCCCTGAGCCATTTCATCTATGTTTTTTTCTTCCCGTGTTCTCCATGTTTAAAGCATTACCTGATGTCTCACATGTGATTTTCCATTGCATTTCCTCACTAAGGATAACACCAACAAAATCATCAAATTTTAAAGTTTTTGAACGAGAGACAAAGTTACTTACAACCATGACCAAGTCATTCCATCTTTCTTGAAATCACCACCACATTAGAAGAGCCCTGACTTCATCATCAAAGTCCACTTTTACAGAACTCAGTTGATTAGTAACCGTAGTAAATTCTTTTAAATGATCTGCAACAAACCCACCTTCCGACATCTTCATATTAAATAATCTCTTCATTAGAAATACCTTATTGGACTTTGAGGGTTTTTCATACAATTTATCCAATGCATCCATCATCTCCTTCGTTGTATTTTCTTTCGAAATATTGAAAGCCATAGATTCTTCTAGGCTCAGTCGCATCATTCCTAGTGCCTTTATTTCAAGAACCTACCATTCTTCATCCTTCATGGACATTGAGTTTTTTTCTATTCCACCCAATGGTAGGAATAGATCCTTCTGATATAAATAATCTTCCATAACTGGTAGTTCTATCCGTTAAATTTCTTGACCCTAAACTTTCCATCTTCTGCCATTGCTCCCACTCAAACCCCAAACCCTCTTTTCTTGCAAGTTGTCTTTTGCTTTGATACTAGTTGTCAGAAAAATAGGATCATGGAGCAATGAAAAATAAAGAAAATGTGGAAATAAAACAGAAAAGATACACAATACAATAGAGACACAGATATACATGGTTCACCCGGTGTGGGCTATGTCCACTGGAGAAATTCCTAGGTCCTTCCATTATTATTATCCAGCAAATGAAGGGATACAACCTACAACATGGTCATTGTAGCTTCCTCTTCTTTCTCACACAATATACTATCTCATAATACAATATTCACAATGATACATAGCCATAGTACATTTCCCTCATAAAAGAGTGTTTCCTTCTAGGGAAAAAAACCCTAAAATAACTTCTATCGTCAGATCTACGACCTTATAGTGAACGATCTAAATTTACTATGAAATTACATTATACATTTACAAGGGAATTTTTCTTTCGGAGGCCCGCTTGCCCCTAGACCCCGTAGAGGGGGTAAACCCCCTCTACACTCCCCTGTGTGGAGAAGTGTACATTCTTCCAGGGTTTAAATTATTCATGGGGTATAAACACGGATCAAAACAAAGACCTCTGAATCAAGAAGACAATCAGGCTCTACAACCAACAAACCAACCATTCAAAGAGACCTTCTTAAGATTTGAAAGTTGTCTTCCATACATCAATTAGTTCAATGGGAACTTGGTGGTAGCCAGACTTCAGTTTAATATTGTTGAAGGAATTCCCCCCCTTGAGTTTATCAATAAGGCCATCAATACTAGGAATCGGGTATTGGTTCATGATTGTGATTTTTTTTAATGCTCTGTAATCATTACAGAGCCTCCAGGTCCCATATTTCTTCTGCACCAGTACAATAATTCTTCCACAAGGGGAGGGATAGGATCTGATGTTCCACTTTTGAATTAGATCTTGGATATGATGCTTGATTTTTTCATTTTTGATCGGTGAATGATGATATACTAGCTCATTAGGGAGAGGTGTATTGGGGGTTATATCAATTGCATTCTTGGCATAGCAGTGCATTGGTACCCCAAGTGGGTGAGGAGAAGATGTATTTATACTCTTCCATGTTCTTGTCCACTTTATATTTTTGCAAAGAGAGGCTCTATGTAAATGCCATGGATGTGGTGTCGACCTTTTGCTTACTGTGAGCATGGATCACAAAGAAGACAAACTTCCCGGTCTGTGAAATGACATTACTGCATTTCTTAGTAGAGATCAAAGAAATAACAGTAGGTGGTGCTACCTCTGGTATCCTGTATAATTTTCTACCAAAAGTAATAATAATACTCTATGTTCTAGAATCATACACAACATATCACTTCCACAAATATGGTTTTCCTAAAAGTACATCACTAACTTCAAGGGAGAAATATCACACAATACCTCATCTTTGAAAGGTTTCATGTCGTAGGGAAGACGACACTGTTGGTTGACATGAAGATCTATTCCTTGGTGAAGATAGCCAATGGTGTAGGGTTGTGGGTGCAGTGTCATCGGCAGGTCCAACCACTTGACAACCTATTTTAATATCAGGCTCTTTTCACTGATTCTATCGACAATGAAATGAAGTGGATCCCCCTTTACCCACATCTGTGAGTGAAAGAGGAATTCTCCTTTCTATGGTTTTTCTAGTTCACTTGGTTAGACTTTGGTGGTAGTGACAGTGGCACTGGGTTCAACATCGATAATCCACTTCCCTCCTTCTAGATTTTATTCAGATTCATAATCGACCTGTCTCAAAATCTCTCATCTCAACCATGAGTGACTGCTTGGAGTGGAATTCTCTTGTGTTATTCCAAGGGATTTTATGGTATTCACACCATTTTCTCGTGTCCTTCTTCGACTTCTCATTACCCTTCTTATGTTGCGGCTTGGACTGATTTTCTTGAAAGTGTCCATCTTTTCTCTGTCCCTTGTTGTGTGGGTTGGTGCCACCTTTTCCCTTCTTAGGCTTTGAGGAGTTTACAGATCCAAACTCTCACCTCTTTTGCTTAAATTTCTTCTCGATCTTGATAGCATATCTATAATTCGTAACCAATGATGAAATGTATAGAAACTTGATTTATGTTTGAATGTATCTATGCAAACATCTACACTATTTGGGCAAAAGATGTCATTCAAAGCCTTTGATACACAATTTGGTGCACAGGGTATGGAAAATATTGGTGACATATGGTACTATTAGGTCCCTTTCCTGACACAAGGTGGTCCATCTTGTGTATCATTCGTCATAGCATCCAACAAGGTAGTATTATTCTTAAATGGCATCCTTGAAGGAATCCCATATTGGAGCGACCGTAAATATTGTAGATTCCTCTATGACACTTTACTCAGAGTAAGTATCCCACTATTCCTTTGTAATTTTTAAACCTGTGAAGTATAGCAATGCATATAGATTCTTAAGCAAAACAAAAATTAATCAATGGCTCATTCACATAGTACACAGAGATTTATACTGGAAACCCTCAACCAGGAAAACCTTTCTTATTTCATTATATCGAATTTCACCATTCAACATACAATATATAAAATGTTTTTAGGTATTTCATAGATAACAAAACCCTAATCCCTTGATATGGGATTAATTTAGAAAACCGCTAAAAATAGCCAAATACGTCCAAAAACAAATTTCGAGGCACCGCCCCGAATGCTGTGCGTAACCAGGGGGGCCATACTTGGCCCCCCTGGGACCCCCCTAGGAAGTGTACGATGCACATGACACAAAGAACACTACTACGAGGTATCATCAGACACAGTTGTCGAATCTGATTCACCCACACACACACACACATGCAAAGAATATAACACATACCCAAAATTCTCCCACTTGTTGTTTTGTTTGCATCTAGTGGTCCACAGGATTATATATAGTCAACAATCTAGGGAAGAAATGCCCATTATTAATCTACACCAGAAGAACTTTTCTGTGGTCACAGACTTTGTCAATGAATTTGCAACATTCTTCAAAGTGTCAAGCTTTTCCAGTAACACCTTTTTTTCATCAACCATGTCTCTCATAAAGTGATACTGAACATCAATATTCTTTTTCTTCAAATGATAAGATGGGTTATTTGCCAGGAAGATTGCACTATGACTATCACAATCTAATCTCACTTCTTGTTGTACCAAGAAAATACCTAAACACAATCTTTGTAACCATACTGCTTCCTTGCTTGCATGAGTGGTTGTCATGTATTTAGATTATATAGTTGAGAGTGCCACTACAGCTTGTATTTTTCTCATCCAACTGATTTCTCCTACAAATAGGTTAAAGACATACCCAATTGTAGATCTTTTGTGATCCAGATCTCCAGCCCAGTCTGCATCAACAAGGCCATGTATGTCCACCACTCTGTCCAATCCTAGTCTTCCTTTGTAGCACAATCCATAATTGGTAGTTCCACGCAAATACTTGAAGACCCTCTTTACTGTTGTCTAATGCTCCTTCCCTGGTTTTGACATATACCTACTCAAAAATATCACTTCATGTGCAATGTACAGTCTAGTACAGACCATTGCATACATCAAAATGCCAACTACATTGGCATACAAAACATGGGACATGTCCTCTTCTTCTTCATGTCTCTTGGGACACTAATCTGCAGATAACTTTACACCTATAGGAATAGTAGCCTTGAATGGTTTACTTCCATGCATATTAAACCTCTGCAATATCGTCTCAACATATTTTCTCTGATTCAACCCGAGTTTCCTATTAGCACGATCTATTTTAATTTCCATTCCCAAAATGAAGTTAGCAGCACCAAGATCCTTCATGTCAAATTTGGAGGATAGTTGTGTTGACGAGAAAAATTGAATTTCCGTCAACTGGAAGAATAGATCCACTCCGGGGTTGTCTAAATAACCCAAGTTGTTTGGTGTAACCTATTTTGACGGGTTTAATGGCTCCGTTGGCCAACTAAACTCCTAAATATAATTAAAGAAATGAAACTAATCTAAAATCTATGATTCTAACAAATGATATATTACTGACTAATGTTTATTAAAAAGAAATGTGAATATAGACAATCTATATACAGGTTACAAGGTTTGCATGAAATCTTGCGAAAATGATTGTTTGATAAAGTTTTTCAATCAAATATGAACAACACTTCTTTTTTATTTTTTTAAAGAAGATATTAAACAAATAAATACTAAATGAATATGATTGAAACAGTGACACAAAAATAGTCAAAACTAATTAATGTAATCATCATTTCATTTATCAACAACAATAAATAAAAGAAAAGAATGCATCTACTAACCTTTAACTGATCAGTCAATTGAGTTTATCTTCCTGTGTTGTATGAGCTCCTGTCTATACTGTTGTTAAGGGAAACCTATAACAAAACAATACTAGCACTTCCAGAATGCATTCAAAGAAGTATTTGATACTGGAGTAAATTAATAATAATAGAAAGACAACTAATTAAAAATCATGTGATCTTAAGATAATCAATAACTAAGAACGAGAGAAAACTCAATTTTGAGTATTGATTTTATCCATCATTTAACATTAGGAATAAATTCAATAATAATCAAATGATAAATTGATCACATATATAGAATGGAATAACAAATTATGGACAACATATAACATTTAACAATATGAAAACACCATATGATGACAAGCTAAAGCTAAAATCAACCATAATAACATTCTCATAATACAACAGTAATGAAAGAACGAAATGGAATAAGAATCACACAGGTCTAAAGCCAAATATGAATTGTTTTCCCATATTCTTTCTCAAAATCACATGCCCATATTGTAGTCTTGGAAGAATTTTTTGGGACAATAGACTCTTAAAGATGGAAAAATTCATTAATACATAAATGATAACAATTAACCATGTATTGGTAAAAAAGACTAAAGCTAATTTAAATCAATGCATAATCAATTATTAAAAGAATATGAATATATTATAATAAAAATAAAACCATTTTACTCACAGGACAAAAGTCATTAAGTAACCTGGAATTCCATATTCTTCTTTGAAAATACTCGTCCATTCTCCCAAAGATTCCAACCATCCATTACTCCATTTGAAAAGAAGAAAGGTTTAAAAAATAAATAACATGCAAAAGAGAAAGGATAAAATTCTCCCTCTCCAATTCTTTGGATCCCCTATGAATCTGAACTTTCTCATATATTTATACAATGAGTGAACAGTCTGGGCGTCAATAATAATTTTCATTGCCTAAAATTTGTCTTGTAAAGGGACACCAATATCTTTCAAATCGTGCATTGTTTTGGGACAATTTCTACCAAAAAGGTAAAAGGGTCCATTTGGGAAATGGGTTTTCAACCGTTTCTTCAAATTCCATAAGGTTTGCCTGTAAACAGTCCTACAAAATCAGTTGTTTGATCTTGGCGCCTTTCCAAATTTTATCTGGCGTTGCTGATAAAATTATTTGTAGCAATCCAATATTATTTTTAGATCAATCATCTTGAACTTATTTAGATAATCAAATCAAGCCATGATCAGATCCGTATCAAATATTTGATAATAGAAACCTGTGAAACAAAAAGAAACCTAAATTAATAACCTAAAATTGTAAATAAAACAAAATCTAGAACAATAAAATAAAAATTGAATTTAAACTAACTATAAGTTCTAAACAAACATTGTTTATAATTTCCTTTCAAATATGATCTTAAGATTCTAGAAGCTTCAAGTTAATGGAGAAGAGAAAAATATTAATTTTGTTTTTTTACAAAATCAAACAGATGATAGATAATTCTTTTTTTTATTATTATTACTTTTATTTTGAAATGAGATGCAAAATAAAAAAAGAATTTCATTAATTAATATCACCAAATGATTTTATGAAAATGAGAAACCAACCAAAATATTATTTGATGAAGTATTGAACAAATTATTCAAAATAGTCAAACTTGATAATGATCAAAAGAAAGAACACATAATCATAATTCAAATGAAAGTAAACAGTTGATAAAAATTAACGTTTTTGTTTAAATTGAGATTTTTATGCTCGTTTCTAAATTTTGACATATACTCTTGTAATGAATGTCTCATACTATAGTGAATGTCTTAAGTTTATCTCAAAGAAAGCCAAGGTATGGAACTATTTGAAAAGGATGATTATGTAGCTCATTATAATTATCAAGATTCTAATGGGGGCCCTTTAAATTTTGTAAAAAATTAGGGGGAGTTGTTGGGGCCCAACAAATGGTGACTTACTGGGTGAAGCATTTATCTTTGATCTCATAAGATTTCATCTTAGAAAGAAAAGAATAATACTGATAAAAGGATTTAAGCTCCTTGAAATAAATTCACTCTGAGACCATATGGTATTAGGATAAGTTCAATGTTATAACTAGACAATAGAATTTTCTTTGCAGGGGATCATAACCTGAAATAATGTCTTGATCAAAGAGTCACGATGTTTATAAAAGAACTTCAATACTTTTGACAAAGCCACTGCTGCCAGCAGGCGTCGATAGCCTCGACAGGGATGTCATTTAACCCGCTCAAATTCTTTAATCCCATACAATAGTTGTATCAGCATGATGTATACTTCCATAAAAGTTAATTTAAAAACATATACCTACTACTTCTCGACCCGACATTACTTCGTTGCCAATAGGCTTGTTCAGTACCATGACAAAGTTGTCTTGGTATCATGTGTGCATTTACCTGCTACCAGCGAGTCTACTCAGTACCCCGATGGGTTTACACACACTTCCCACTGATCCAGTGTACCCCCAACCCTCAGGCCAAAGTCCACTACAGGATCATTCTTCCTTCACTGAGTTGAAATAGCTCTTCGGGCTCCTTCTATGAAACACATAAACAAATTCGATCCATAGGTTCATCTCCTCCAAATAGACTCCAAGATATGACCACGACCTTTTCCCTAAAAGTAATTTCGGGTTTCGGGACTTTTTGAGTCTTGATGTCGAGAGCCTCTGCCTTCTCGATCCTTCGAATGCCAAAATGCTAAAATGGTGAAATTTTGGCCTATGTGACCACCTAGCCTGTGACCACATGCCGCTTTCAGAACTTTGGGTTTTCCAATGCCGAAATTCCCCTGTTCCTTGCCTTCAGGATTCCCAAAATCCCGAACCGCAAATCTCCAAAGTGCCACTCTCCGACTTTCTCCTCCAAGGATTACTTTTCCCCGGCTCTTCGCATTTCACGACTTCGGGACCTTTGATGTCAAGTATCCCACTTCCTATCTGTAACATCCCCGAAATGACAAATTCTAAAATTCTGATACTGGTGCAACCACAACCTCACTCTCCTTTATGTCGTATTTCACGACTTCAGATTTTTCATTCCCAAAAGCCCAGATTCCTTGTCTCCAGGAGTTCCAAATTCCCGATCTCCGATATGCCGAAATGTCGGACTTCTATCACATCCTTTCAACACCTTCGGGATTTCTCATTTCGTGATCCCACGATGAAAGGTTCTCCCGGTCCCTGCTCCTTGGACTTCTTGGTATCCGAAATACTGATGTCACCTTCCTTTCAGGGATTTCCCCAAAACCTCAACTGTGTGCTCCTTTCTTAGAATTTCAGGATTCGCGGTTTCACAAATCCTCGCCAACAAATGTTGCTCCTTTGACTTCCCGATAGCCGAATCCCCGATGTGCTGAAATGCTAATTCTCGATGGGCTTTCGAATGTCCACCACATGTCCTCCTACAAATGGATGACCATGATCCTCTCACTGTTTCAGGACTTTCACTGTGAAGTTCCCCTATCTCTTGTCATTGGGATTCCTGAAATGTCAAATCCCAAAACTCCAAAATCCTGAATGCCTCTACCATTTTGGGATTTTCATGAGCCTCTACTTAGCGCATGTGTGAGATTAACTCATGCACACCTTCTCCCATATCTAACGATGGTTGGCGATCTGTGCAAGATCTGATGTCTTAGATCTTCTTCTCTTGTGCACTCTCCTTCTACCGCCACCTAGACGTAACCCTGCAACAGTCTAGATCTCCTCTTTGGCCTAATCCGACGGAAGTTGTGCTCCCTCTTGTGAGCTTTTGTTTCTTCCTGAACCTTGGAATAATTCAACTTATCAAAAACCTCAACCTTTTCTCCTATTGCTATGAAGCTCGTGACTTCGGCTTCTGTCGACGTTCTTTGTAAACGCTTTCTCTCCTAAGATTTGTCGACCTCAACTCTCCAAAGGGTCTTCTTTCAGCCTCTGCGATTACTTGCAGGGATCTATGCATGAAAGCACTCTCCCTCCTGAGCTTTATTCTCTTTAAATCCTCAAAGGATTCTTCGACCTCTGTGCTCCTTGCAGGTATCTGTCCCTCTTGGACTTTTCTTACTCTAAACCCATGAAGGGATTCCTGACTCCTACACTCCTTGTAGAGTCTTTACATGCATGAAGGTGCTATCTGTCCTGAGCTTGTTGGCTGCTCATACCTCTAAGGGACTTCACCCTTTTTCCTTCTCCCTTAGATGGAGAATCTGATGCCCTCTTGGTAGTCTCTTGCTCAAGCAAATCCTTGTTGATTCTACAGGGTGTTCAACAACCTTGTGAAGATTCTCTCCTGGACTCTTCTCTGTCCCAGAACTCAAAAGAGTTCTCTCCTATGCTCTATTTGCATATCCACTCAATGCCCTCCTGGAAAAGTTTCTCCTCACAGAATCCCACAGTGATTCTATTTCCTTTAATGAACTCAAACCAGAGTTTTTTTGTGCACTCTAGCAACTTCTCAATGCCCTCCTGGTAGAGCTTCCAGAATCCTCAGTGATTCTGATCCCTCATTGAACTCAAATTGGAGTTCTCCTCTACACTCTCTGCCTGTGTTCAATGCCCTCCTAGCAGAGCTCTACAAAATTCCTCATAGATTTTTTCTTCTTCTAAACTCGAACCAGAGTTCTTCTCCTCAATGCAACCCGTGCATCTGCTCAATGCCCTCCTCGCAGAGCTTTGTAGAACTCCTTAGAGATTTTGTCTTCTTCTGTGCCTTTCCTCTCCACAATCCTCTCTCTAAGGTGTTTAGAAACCTTGAGATATTTCCCTGAGTTTAAGACTTCAGCTGGCACGCCCTCCTGGCACGTCCTTGTCCAAATTTTGCAAAATTGGAAACATTAAATGTGCTTGATTCAAATTCAAAATTTGAATATGAGAGGGATGCGCCTCTCTTCCTCATTGAATGCATGCGATGAGTGGGCTAGTTGGATGGCACATGACTGGCTTGGGAGCAATGCTCCTACATCATGCTTCTCTGCTGCGAAAATTCATGAGCTCTTGCTCATGAGCTCTCCACCTTGGTTGTTGAAATCCTCTTGGATCTCAAACAACTCTTTGGAGTTGTCTCCCTCCTGCTCCATCTCTTTGTTGTTGTTGTTGTTGTTTCTTTGTTTCTGATATTGTCTCCCTTATGCTCAACTTATCATCACTGGCATTCTCTTGTGCTGACTTCAACATCAACTTCCTGATCTCATCGATCACTTCGTCCAGCTACTGTCCTGGCTAGCTCTATTCATGCAGTCTCTTCTGCTGCAATTTCTTTCTACACATGGGCAGATCACCATGATCTCCCATGCTATCCTCTTCATCCTCTGTGGCACTAAGTGTTCACTCTGTTGAAAAGTTCATATTTGCAATTATATCACTGAGCTGTTGCTCAGCTTCTTCACCTGACAGTGCTTCTACTACCATTCCTCTTGCTGGTATGTGTCTAGCTTCTTCCAGTTTCTCCTTAGCCTAGAAATATCCTCCATCAGTTTCCAACCTCATCTGCTGGATGTGCATGCTCTGCATCTCTACCCTTCTCTCTAGGGTTTCAATTTTCTCACACAGATCAACAAAGCTCGTGTTGTCCACCTCTTCTTCTTATGCTTCTGTAAGCTTCAATGTTGCATTCTTTTCAGCTTCCTGGCTAAAAATATTAAGCCATTCCTCGGAATGCTCATCTTATTCCTCTTCTTGGGTAGACTCTAACATCTTCTCCAATTCTTCTTCTTCCTTGATAGTTAATGCTGGTTTTTCGTCTGTTGTTGTTGCTTCATCAGCAACTCAAACTTTTTCCTCCTCAGGGTGATGTGGAAGGAATATTTGAATTCCTCCAATGATCAGAGAACATTTTTGATCCTCCTTCTCTGTCATTTGTCCTTTCTGATATGAGCTCAGCTCTGAGCTCATCTTATCTCCCTTTCCCTCCTGTCAATATGGTATTTCTCTACTGCCCTCCTGGAAGTCCATGAGATCCTAGGATCTTATCTCATTGTCCTCCTAGCAATATGAAATTCCTTTGTTGTCCTCTTAACAGTCTGTGAGATCCCGCAATGACCTCATCTCATTGCCCTCTTGGAAATTGGGAACTCCTGTTCTGCCCTCTTGGAAGTCTCTAAGATCTTCCAGTGATCTCTTCTCCTCATCATCACTGAGATTTATTCTAGCCTCTGGTTCACATACCTTAACCATCTCCTCTAGTCCACCGAGGTTTTCAGCATGCCTCAACCATCCCTTTAACAACCTCTGTTGTCTTCTAAACACCAACTCCCTGACTGGCCATTTTACCTTCGTCTTCATGGGCCATTGATACACCCATCTAGACTTTGTATCCTATTGCACCCATGGTGCAAGCGCATCCATCCTTGCCCTGATCTCGACAAGTTGTTTATCCCTTGCAGTGTTCTCTTGCTGCTGTTGGTTCTTCTTCCCACCACGTGCATGACCTTCAGTAGCCATTTTTCCTACTGTCTATCTACCCTCCTGAGAGATCTGCTATCACTTAGCAACCCTAAGTCTTTCCAGCATTCCTTTATAGTCAACCTGACTTCCTTTTGACTATTGCACACCTACAACAATCTCTACAGAGTTCTTCAGCACTCTGTCTTCTCCTGCCTGTCTCTACAAGCCGCCTTTGATACCAAACTGATGTGTATCAGAGTGTTTTTCTCTCTCTTCCCACCTCCTTCTATCTACAATGTATAAACAGAGTCAAGATCTGATACCATAATTGACGCAATGTGTATCGGAGTATTTCCTTTATCTACTCTGCCTCCCTCTGCTTGCAATATACTGATAGAGAATCAAGCTTTGATACCAAAATTGATGCAGTGTGTATCTGAGTATTTCCTTTGTCTACTCTTCCTCCCTCTACCTGCAATATACCAACAAAGAATCAAGATTTGATACCAAAACTGACGTAGTGTACCTCCGACCCTTGGGCCAAAGTCCACTACAGAATCGTTCTTCCTTCGTTGAGCCGAAATAGCTCTTCGGGCTCCTACTCAGAAACCTGTAAAAAAAATTGATCCACAGGTCCTTCTCCTTGAAATGACCTCCAAGATATGACCACAACCTTTTCCCAAAAATTAATTTCGGGTTTCGGGACTTCCTGAGTCCTAATGTTGAGAGCCTCTGCCTTCTCGATCCTTCAAATGTCGAAATGCTGAAATGGTGAAATTCTAGCCTATGTGACCACCTACCCGATGACCACATGCATCTTTCATAACTTCAGGGTTTCCAACATCGAAATTCCCCTATTCCTTGCCTTCGGTATTCCCGAAATCCCGAACCCCCAATCTCCGAAGAGCCACTCCCCGACTTTCTCCTCCAAGGATTACCTTTCCCTGGCTCTTTGCATTTCGCGACTTCCAGACCTCCGATGTCAAGTATCCTACTTCCTGTCTATAGGATCCTCAAAATGACGAATTCTGAAATCCCGATACTGGTGCGACCGTAGCCTCACTCTCCTTTATGTCGTATTTCATGACTTCGGATTTTTCATTCACGAAAGCATGGATTCCTTGTCTCCAAGAGTTCCAAATTCCCGATCTCTGATATGACGAAATGTCGGACTTCTATCGCATCCTTTCAACACCTTCAAGATTTCGCATTTTGTGATCCCTCGATGTAAGGTTCTCTTGGTCCCTTCTCCTTGGACTTCTTGGTATCCGAATTACCAATGTCACCTTCCTTTCATGGATTTCCCCGAAACCTCAACTGTGTGCTCCTTTCTCGGAATTTCAGGATTCACGGTTTCACGAATCCTCCGCAACAAATGTTGCTTCTTCGACTTCCCAGTAGCTGAATCCCCAATCTGCTAAAATGAGAATTCTCGGTGGGCTTTCGGATGTCCGCCATGCATCCTCCTACAAGCAAATGGACATGATCCTCTCACTATTTTGGGACTTTCACTGTGAAGTGCCCCGATCTCTTGTCATCGAGATTCCCAAAATGTCGAATCCTGAATCTCCAAAATCCCAAATGCCTTTGCCGTTTCGGGATTTTGATGAGCCTCTACTCAGATCATGTGAGAGCTTAACTCACACACACCTTCTCCCAGATTTGATGATGGTCGGTGATCTGTGCAAGATTTGACGACTCAGATCTTCTTCTCTTGTGCGCTCTCCTTCTTCCGCTACCTAGACGTAACCTTGAAATGGTCCATCTCTCCTCTTCAGCCTGATCCGACGGCAGCTGTGCTCCCTCTTGTGAGCTTTTGTTTCTTCCTGAACCTTGTAAGAATTCAACTTTTGAAACACCTCATCCTTTTCTCCTATTGCTACGAGGCCTGTGACTTCGGCTTCTGTCGACGTTCTTTGTAAATGCTTTCTCTCCTGAGCTTTGTCGACCTCAACTCTCCAAAGGGTCTTCTT